>BQNB010025339.1:2444-47276 GCA_026074375.1 Tanacetum coccineum
ATTTGTGAAGTAAATAAACTTGGTTGGTATAATAACGAGTAAAAAGGAATACTTTTTGAGTAAAATATACTAGTATTACTCTAGCATCGATTTTGCTATTGCGTTAGAAACAAGTTTAAAACATTTTGAATTGTTGAAATTTGAAAGTAAACATTACACTATAGTGTTACATTGTTTTTTCATAGGAGACCAGAACCAATCTCATATTTTTCATAAGGGTGCTTAACTATTGCCAATGAGTACCAAGGAATATGATATCGAGTTTTATGTGAAATCATCGTATGTGTTCAAACTAAATATACTATCGTCACATAATATATACAAAAGCTCACACAATATTGCCAATATGAACTCAAGTAGTTAATACCACGCCGAGATTTTGTAACTACTTATTGCAACAAGCTTAGGAGTTTAGGAAACATCATCAAGAGCTTGGATTGCTTTGTTGATAGTTATGTTTGAAAATTATCATTTGGTAACTTGGATTTAGTTAATCAATTTTAGTAACTTGTTTATTGATGTTAAATTAGCTACTAAGCGAATGATCCTTTGGTAATATTTTCTTTATCCTACTACGTAACATTTATTGCTTATAATTAAAATGATAACAACAAATGCATTTGTACCCATGAGCCCACTTTAAGGTTAGCATCGTTCGTTGTTCGTACTGTGAACACGTCAGGTACTAGTCTAATTTTGGTGCTTGCGGAAGTACTGCTATACTAGTGGCTAAGTACCTCCACGCATCCCAATTTTGTCAGTTGTGGCCCACCAGGGACGAGGCTAAGTTAGGAGTGATTCAGTTGAGTGGATAGCCTGCGACGAGGACACGCCGGGCATGTATAGTTTGATTTTCCGAGGTTTGGTTCCGGTTTTATGTGAAATCATCGTATGAATTCAATACTAAATATCCTCTTGGAAGTGATGATGCACGAGCCGATACTGAGATTACTATTGTCACAGAATATATACAAAAGGTGAGACACTATTGCCAATATGGACTCGTGTAGTTAATACCACGCTGAGATTTCGTAACTACTTACTGCAACAAGCTTTGGATCGAATTTAGGAGTTTAGGAAAACATCATCAAGAGGTTGGATTGCTTTGTTGATAGTATGTTTGAATATTATCATTTGGTAACTTAGATTTAGTTAGTCTATTTCAGTAAGTTGTTTATAGATGTTAAGATGTTAAATTAGCTACAAAGCGAATGATCCTTTGGTAATAAGTTATCTTTCCTGCTACGTAATATTTATTGCTTATATTGAAAATGATAACAGCGAATGATCCTTTGATAATTAGTTATCTTTGATAATAAGTTATCCTTATAAGTAAATTTACTGTTTCACCCTTATGTCTGTTATTTACAAATTTGACATCCGTCATTTCTAGCCATCATTACTCTACATACATACGGAGTATATAGTTGTACTAATTAGCCGCAGCGTATTGACCAAATGATAAATTGAATTTAAAGGTAAACCTATATTTATCATGAGGTTGACCACTACGACTGCATAATACTAATATCATGTTGTATGAACCATCTACACACTACAATATATAAGCAAGTGACATTTCTTGTCTTCCACTGATGTGGGATCAAAAACTTGACAAAAGTTTTGGACTTGTTAAAATGAGTAAAAGTCATAAATTACCAACGTACTTTTCAAAATTTCCTGACTTGAACCATTTACTTTTTTATTAACACCGAAACCCACGTACTTTCAAATTTTTAACCGACTTGAACCAAACGTTTGTACCGTTAGTTATTATGTGGCAACGTTAGTCCATTTAGCTAACGATCGCTTTGCATCGTTAGTCCTTTAACAATAATTTTCTTTATATGATTTTTTACGTTTTCGCTCGTTTTTTTTACGTTTTCGTCCTTTTTTTACGATTTCGTCTGGTTTTTTACGTTTTCGTCTGTTTTTTTGCGTTTTCGCCCGTTTTTTACGTTTTCGTCCGGTTTCTTACGCTTTCGTACGTTTTTTTTACGATTTCGTCTAGTTTTACGTTTTCGTTTGTTCTTTTACGCTTTAGCACGTTTTTTACGTCTTCGTTCGTTTTTTTACGTTTTCGTCTGGTTTTTTAAAATTTCGTCTGTTTTTACGTTTTCGTCCTTTTTTTTACGTTTTCTTTTGATCTTTTACGTTTTCGGTCCGTTTTTTACGTTTTCCCGCTTTTACGTTATATTCCGATCTTTTACGTTTTCGCTCTTTTTTTACGTTTTTGTCATTTTTTTACGATTTCGTCTTTTTTTTACGTTTTCATCTGGTTTTTTCGTTTTCGCCTTTTTTTTACGTTTTCGCCCCTTTTTTTTACGTTTTCTTCTGGTTTCTTACTCTTTCGTACGTTTTATTACGATTTCGTCCGTTGTTTTCCGTTTTCGTCCGTTTTTTTATGATTTCGTCCTTTTTTTATGATTTCGTCTGTTTTTACGTTTTCGTCCGTTTTTTTACGTTTTCGTACGATTTCAACCGTGTTCGTATGATTTCGTCTGTATTTTACGTTTTTTACGTTTTCGTCTGTTTTTTAAACGTTTTCCCGTATACGATTTAAACAATAACGAAGATTTAAAAAAACAAAACGTGGCGAAAGCCTAAAAGAACAAACGTAAAAAAAATGGTTTCGCACGTTTTGTTTCTATTAACGCTTTCGCAACGTTTTTTTTTAATATTCTTTAGGGTTTTTTTTAATCGTACGAAAACGTAAAAAAAACGAAAACTAACAAAGCAAACGTAAAAAAAGTAAGATACAGACGAAATCGTACGAACACGGTTGAAATCGTACGAAAACGTAAAAACAGACGAAAACGTAAAAAAAAACGTAAAAGATCGGAAGAAAACATAAAAAACGTATGAAAACGTAAAAACAGACGAAATTTTAAAAAACCTGACGAAAACGTAAAAAAACAAACGAAGACGTAAAAACGTGCGAAAGCGTAAAAGAACAAACGAAAACGTAAAACTAGACGAAATCATAAAAAACGGACGAAAACGTAAAAAAACGGACGAAAACGTAATAAAACGTACGAAAGCGTAAGAAACCGGACGAAAACGTAAAAAACGCGCGAAAACGTAAAAAAACGGGCGAAAACGCAAAAAAACAGATGAAAACGTAAAAAACCAGACGAAATCTTAAAAAAAGGACAAAAACGTAAAAAAACGAGCGAAAACGTAAAAAATCATATAAAGAAAATCATGTAAAGAAAATTATTGTTAAAGGACTTACGATGCAAAGCGATCGTTAGCTAAATGGACTAACGTTGCCACATTATAACTAACGCTGCAAACGTTTGGTTCAAGTCGGTTAAAAATTTGAAAGTACGTGGGTTTCGGTGTTAATAAAAAAGTAAATGATTTAAGTCGGGAAATTTTGGAAAGTACAAAAGTTGGTAATTTATGGTTTTTACCCTGTTCAAAACTCAAAAGATACAACATTCTGATTAAATAATTTCTATTGACTGTATATATCGTTTTTTCTGTAGGTCCTTCATCTTTAATATGTTTTGTCATAATCAACTCAAAGTATAATTCCCAACACATATAGTATTGTAAAATACAACACTTTGGTTTAAAGTGCTGCAATTCTTATTCAATCACGCAACATTGTAAAAAGTGTTGAACAAAAGCGTTGCAAATCTTATTCAATCATGCAACAATGTAAAAAGTGCTACACAAAAGCGTTGCATATACATACGTTTTAGGTCAAGGACAATAATTAAGATACTTCATTATTTTTAAATGCATGAAAAAATCGATAACAAACTCAAATGTAGTTCATAAAACAAACACTATCAGATTTGTGAAAAGAAAATTATTTGTGAAGTAAACTATAATAATGAGTAAAAAGGAAATATTTTGAGTAAAACAAATTACTCTTGTGGCAATATAAAAGGCCGCGTTTTACAAACCGAGTTTTTTTTTTGAACGGCAGAATTTTTATAACACTAGCAAGGAGCTAGAAAATTACATAGGAGAGTACATAAGAGGATTTTGCATCCAGTTGTTCCAATTAGTGGAAGACAACTTATTTCTAGTGGAATACCATCTAAACGACATTTCAACAATAAAGTCAAATAAAAAACATCTTCTAGGAGGAGAAGAACCGAATATAGTCTCGTTACGAAAACGCCAAAGAGCCCACAAAGTTACCCCGCAGATAACAGTTAAGATGTCTTTTTTCGAAGAGGTTACATGCATGTTACCAATCCAAACAAATAAGTCTCGAATGCAGCTAGAAGGCGGGACCTCCAAATCCAACCAGGCGAAGACTTTATTCCAAATATCAGCTGCTAAGGAACACAACCACAATGAGTGGATAGAGGTTTCCACGCTAGAGTCACAAGTAGGACATGTTAGAGAATCCAACTCAATCCCTCTCCTACTAAGATTCCATCTAGAGGGTAACCTGTCCCGAACAGCTCTCCACAGAAAGATGTTAATCTTTTTAGGAAGATAACGATTCCAAATAGTTTCAGACCCATCATCAGGAAGAATGCAATTATCTATGTGATCACGCGTACATTTAACGGTAAAAGAAGGAGAACCAAGAGACCAAATCCAAGAATCCTCCGAGTCTGAGAATTGGACACTATCTAAGATAGCAGTGAGATCGTTTAACTGATGAAGAAGGGTACCTCGTAAAATCGGCCGCGACCAGTTGAAAACCCAACCATTATTCCAAACCTCACAAATACTACATTCTTTATTCAAAGCCAGACGGTATAGACGAGGGAATTTGGATTGAAGGGAGATCTCACCAATCCAAACATCCTGCCAAAACTTCGTATCCGTACCATTCCCCACTCGTTTACGAAGAAACGAAAGGGGGATGATCCCTTTTCTACTAGTCATGAGTATAGTTTCCTTGTAGTCTTGGTTTGGTGGTATACAAGATTCCAATCCCACGTTGGGAAGCTCCAAACCAGGACCACCGTGGACAGCTTTAATTACACGAACCCATAGAGCATTAGGGTTTTGGAAGAAACGCCACCTCCACTTGAGAATAAGAGCCTGGTTGAGGGAAAAGAGGCTACCAATGCCAAGACCACCATGAACTTTAGAAGCTAAGGCAGTGTTCCAAGCGATCCAAGGAATTTTATTCCCATCCACATTGCTCCCCCAAAAGAACTTAGAGCGGAGCGACTCTAGTTTTTTATAAATAGAAGAAGGCATGGGGAAGATGGAGCAATAATATGTACCAATCGAGCCTAAAACAGAAGACAAGAGAGTAGTCCTGCCGCCAATAGAAAGCATAGAGGCCTTCCAATTGGAAAGGCGCTTAGAGAACTTATCAATCAAAAAATCCCAATTCGTAGTAGCTGCCATGTTAAAACCCACCGGAAGGCCAAGATACTTGAAATAAGGAGGAGAAGCTTGACAACCTGTGAGCTGAGCTAAAGCTTTAACTTCATCAAAAGGAACTCCAACCCCAACTAAGTTGGATTTATGGAAGTTAATTTTGAGCCCCGAAACTCTATGAAAACATTCAAGGATAATAGATAAATTCCGAATGTTTTCACGCGACCACTCCCCTACAAACAATGCGTCGTCTGCAAAGAAAAAAATGAGAAAGAGACAAGGTATGCATAGTAATACCCCTGTATAGCCCGGCAGCAATAGCATCCTCAATCGCCACATGAAGACCTTCCATGGCAATAATAAAGAGAAACGGAGACAAGGGATCTCCTTGACGCAAACCACGGCTAAGATGAAATTCATTAGTAGGGCTCTCGTTAACAAGAACAGACGAAGTGGCATGATTAAGACATCCCCTGATCCAAGAGATCCACGAGCCATGAAAGCCCATAAATTTCATGATCTGAAGAACATAATCCCAAGAGATGGAGTCAAAAGCTTTTTCAAAATCTATTTTGAAGATCATGAGCTTATCCCTTTTTCTGTTACACCATTTGATGACTTCATTAACCATGAGAGGGCCGTCCAAAATTTGACGATGTTTAACAAAGGCAGTTTGTTCACAACTAATTACCGAGTCAATAACCCTTGCTAACCGATTCGCCAGAAGCTTCGCAATGATTTTGTATTGGGCACCAATAAGACTAATAGGACGGTAATCACTAACCACTAGAGGGTTAGGAGATCTTAGAATGAGGCAATGAAAGACGTGTTACAACCTTTAGGCATGATGCTTGAGCTAAAAAACTCTTGAACAAAAGCAATGATATCGGCTTTCATAATGTTCCAGAATTTTTTGAAAAAAGCAAAAGTGAACCCGTCCGGGCCTGGCGATTTATCCGAACCACATGACAAAAAAGCAGTATGAATTTCCTCCTTCCGAAACATTGAGAGTCAAAAACAAAATTCTGCCTGTCTTGAATGCTTCTAAAGAAAGCACTGTCGAAACCACAATCTAGTCCACAGACTCTTCTGAACTTGGATTCAAAGCTAACTTGGAAACGCCATCTTAAATTGATAGAGGGTCAGAAAGCCATACTCAAGCATTCGTTTGTAAAACACGGTTACTTATACTATGCGTGTGTGGTTTTTTGGGGGGGGGGGGGGGGGTGTCCTTGGCTAGCCCGAGAAGATAAGATTTTTGTATTATTATTTTTTTTTTGATTTTAACCTTTTTACGAAAGTGCACTCCACCGAAAACTCAAATTACCTCCACTCAAATAGTAAAACTCAACATTTAACACTCTATGATCTTACAAATCCTTCATCTCTAAGTAAGAATACCCGATTTATCGTTTCAATACTAGTTTTTTTTTTTGTAATTTTTTTGCGATTGTCAAAAAATATTTTTTTGCCCCTCGCAACATGTTTTCTTGGTTCCGCCACTGCACATATTAGTACTTCATTGGTACTATGTAGTCAGATTTGGATATACATATTTGGTTACACGTGATGGTATTTATTAGTACTATTCGCGTTTTGCAAACCGAGTTGATTTTTAAGCTTGATGCTTTTTTTGTTATACAATTTTCAAGTGTTGAACAATTTTCAAGGGCTAAATATATTTAGGATACGCATCTCAAACTTTTATTATTAGCAGCTGTGGAAAAACTTAACAAAGATCAAGATTAACAACATCAGATTATTCATACAACCAACTGCCCCACGTTTTTTATTCACAACATCAAACTATCACTTCAAATGTGATATTTGGTTTTGAGTTCATATACAAGATACAAAGAAAGAAAACAAGATCAAATGCTAACAGATTTAGAGAGTGATTGAAAACGATTACACAGAGAAAACAATAGAAAAAACTATCAACTAATGAAGAGAAAAAGACTTTATATAGCCATCCAAACCCTAAGCTGCTCCAACTTTCTATATCTCCAGATTAAACCCCTCAGCTTTCATAACTTACACTTTCAGCCCCTGCAACTAATAAACAAGCAACAAAGTAAACATAAAGAAACTCAAACTTCTTACCTTTTACCTTTTGCCTGCATTTGCATAGAGATGAACAAACTGAGCTTATAACTTAACATTCCCCCTTAAGCTTAGTTGTGGTACAAATCTTTTAGTTTTAGCATATTGCAAAACTTATTATGATCAACCACACTCAAGCCCTTGGTGAATATATCTGCCACATTGTCCTCAGACTTAACTTTTACAGTCTTTGTAATCTCAGCAGCTACTTTTTCCCTTAAGAAAAATAGCTCAATCTCAAAATGTTTAGTCCTCTCATGGAAGACTAGATTAGCTACAATTTGTATTACAGAACTATTATCGCAGTTCACAGTAACAAGAAGAGACACTTTAACATTCAAGTCATTCAGGATTTTCATAATCTAAATCACTTCACAAGTAACAGTGTGCATAGCCCTATACTCTGCTTCTGCAGAAGACTTGGCTAAAACAGATTGTTTCTTACTTTTCCAAGAAACCAAACTGTTTCCCAGAAACACAGAACTTCCTTGTTACCTTACACTTAGCCCAGTCTGAGTCAACATAGACATTCAGATCTAGACTATCACTTTTGTTAAATGATATACCATTACCAGGAGAGTTTTTTAAGTATCTAAGAACCCTGAAGGCAAGCCTTAGGTGAGATTGCATAGGAGCATGCATATACTGACTTAGAACATGCACTGCATAACTAATATCAGGTCTAGTATGAGTTAAATAGATTAACTTCCCTACTAACTTCTGATGATAATTTGTTATACCAACTAAAGCCTCATTAGTCATAACATTAGTGGTTTTGACCACTTTATTTACCTTAACCTCAATAGGATTTTTGCAAGGCTTACAAGCCAACATACCAAACTCAGAAAGTAACTCTAAACAATACTTTCTCTGAATTAAAACCAAACCATTTTCATCCTTAAGTACTTCAATTCTCAAGAAGTACTTCAACTTCCCCAAGTCTTTAATCATGAACTTACTTCTTAAAAACTCTTTTACTTTATCAATTTCATTCAAATCATTCCGTGTTATTACTATATCATCAACATAAACAAGAAGTGCTATAAACATTTCTTGTTTTGTTTTAGTAAAAACAGAAAAATCATTTCTACTTTGAACAAAACCATTTTCAATAAGCACAGAAGTTAGTTTTTCATTCCATTTCCTTGGGGCTTGTTTTAAACCATACAATGATTTAACAAGCTTGCAAACTCTTTTATCATTGTTATCAAAGTATCCCTCAGGAAAACTCATATAAACATCTTCCACCAAATCACCATATAAAAAGCATTGTTGATATCAAGTTGAAAGATAGGCCAATCATATTGCACAGAAAGAGAAAGAATACATCTAACAGTTACAATTTTAACTACAGGAGAACTCGACTAATGGCAAATGGTTAACCCAACCCTTTCCAAAGTCTATTGCACAAGCACGCAACATATCCTCGAGAGTTTGAATAGTCCTCTCGCTTTGTCCGTCTATTTGTGGATGGTACGCAATACTCATATCCAGACTAGTACCCAAAGCATTCTGAAGTGACCTCCAGAAATTTGATGCGAACCTAGGGTCACGATCACAAACAATCGAGAGAGGTGTTCCATGCCTCGTGACCACATCCTTTAGGTACATTCTTGCAAGTTTATCCATTGGATCAGTCTCTCTCATTGGTACAAAGATTGCGGACTTAGTGAGTCGGTCGACAATCACCTAAATGGTGTCGTAACCTTGTGACGACTTAGGAAGCTTCGTGACAAAATCCATAGTGATGTTGTCCCACTTCCATTGAGGTATATCGGGTTGTACCAACAATCCTGATGGCCTTTGATGTTCTGCCTTGACCTTGGCACAAGTCAAACATTTGCTAACATAGGTGGCGATGTTTGCCTTCATATTGGGCCACCAATATAGCTTTTTCATGTCTTGGTACATCTTTTCAGAACCCGGATGGATATAATACTTTGACTTGTGGGACTCGTGCATGATCACAGTCCTCAAATCACTATAGCATGGCAACCAACTCCTGCCATTTAGACATAGAGTTCCATCCGCGCGGGGTTCTAACTTTTCCGTCCTAAGCTTCTCCGAATCTTTAGAATTTTCAACCAACATACCTCCAACATCTTCGTTCTTGATGTTCTCTGGTTTTTTTGCTTCAGTTTGAGCATCCAAAATTTGTTTGGGAAGATTCAAACCTATAGTCATGACTAAGGCTCAAACCCTTAATGGTGGCTCTCGTTCCTTCCTGCACAAGGTGTCAGCGACAACATTTGCTTTCCCTGGGTAATAATGAATCTCGCAATCGTAATCACTAAGCAATTCTAACCAACGATGCTGCCTCATATTCAGCTCCTTTTGATTAAGAATGTGTTGTAGACTCTTGTGATCTGTGAACACCGTACACTTAGTTCCGTACAAATAGTATCTCCGGAGTTTCAGAGAAAACAATACCGCTCCAAGTTTCAAATCATGAGTGGTATAGTTCTTTTCATGAATTTTCAGTTGGCGTGATGCATAAGCAATCACCTTCTCTCTTTGCATCAACACAGCGCCCAAACTTTTGATCGAAGCATCGCAGTATACGATAAAATCTTCGCTTCCTTCAGGTAAGGCCAGCTACACAACTTCTGCTTCAACAGTTGGAACACTGTTTCTTGTTTGTCACCCCACTCAAACTTGACCTTCTTCTAAGTGAGCTTGGTTATTGGTTTGGCAATCTTCGAAAATCCTTCGATGAACCTTCGATAATACCCAGCAAGACCTACGAATTGACGAATCTTCGTTAGTGACTTAGGAGATGCCCAATATTTAATGGATTCGATCTTGGCGGGGTCCACGTGAATACCCTGGCTGTCAATCACGTGACCGAGGAACTGTACTTTAGGAATCCAAAATTCACACTTGGAAATTTGGCATACAACTCCTCTTTCTTAAGCAACTCTAAGATTAACTTAAGATGCTCTTCGTGTTCTTGCTTGTTCTTCGAATATATCATAATATCATCAATAAAGACAATTACGAATTTATCCAAATATGGTTTGCACACCCGATTCATAAGGTCCATGAATACGGCAGGTGCGTTTGTCAAACCAAACGGCATAACTTGAAATTCACATGTCCGTAACGGGATTCGAAAAGCATTTTCCCGCCCCCCTCCCCCCCCCCCTGATCTTCGGAATGTCTTCCTCTTGAACCGTCCAGTTGTGATAACCCGACCTTAGGTCGATCTTCGAGTAGACACTCGACCCTTGAAGCTGATCAAATAAATCATCAATTCTTGGGAGCGGATAACGGTTCTTCACCTTCAGTTTATTCAATTTCCGGTAATCAATGCACATTTGAAATGATCCGTCCTTCTTCTTGACAAACAAGACCGGAGCTCCCCAGGGTGAGGAACTAGGTCTTATAAGCCTTTGTCAATATTCTTTTAGTTGCTCTGACAACGACTTTCATTTCAGAAGGTGCCAATCGATAAGGTGCCGCGGGCTATGTGCAGCACCAAGTTCAAATCGATTTGAAATTCCAATTGACAGTCGAAGGAAGACCCCAAGTCCCTCAGGAATACATCAATGAAAAATCCCGGAACGATTGGTACGTCCTTAAATCGCTTCTTCTCCGACTTGTCTTCCGTCTCCTTTGTATTAACGTTTGCCAAAAAGACAGGACATCCTTTTAGCATGCATTCTTGTGTTTTAGAGTACGAGATAATGTGTAGACAAGCCTTGTATCCCCGGTTGCTTCCGTCACCTTGAACAATTAATGTTTTATTTCCCCAGGGGAAATACCGAACGGATCTGTCTCGCTCACAGCAATGATTGCTTGAGTACTTTACCAACCAATCCTACCAATTATACGTCGAAACTACCAGTTCCTACGGCTATAAGTTATTTTGAAAAGGTGGGTTCAGGCTATTAATGTACAACCCCTAAGGATAGTGTTCAACTCAATTATTCTCCCGTCGACTAGTTCAACGTCATAATAGTGATCTAATGCAGTTTTTTTTATATTTTTGATTTTCTTAAAAGCGTAACTTTCGAAAACGAAAGGTTCTCCAAAACACGATCAACAAACTTCAAACGAGAGAATCGTAACACACTTCCCCGGCAACGGCGCCAAAAATTGATTGTAGCAATTTCACGTATATATAATATATCAAAGTATTTATAGAAATATACAAATAATCCTTGAGGACAAAGATTAAATGCAATTTAAACACAAAAATATATAATATAACACGTTTATTAACCGGTAAGTGATTACCGGGTCGTATCCCAAAGAAATGTGAATTGATACCCTCGATTCAGTTTGGACAATGTTATGAATGATTTTCAACTTTTTGATTGATTTTCTAAGACTAAAAACAATTAAAACAATTAAATGCAAGAAAAATAACTAAACACGCGGACGAAAAACGGAAATGACAAAATAAACCCTAATTAGCACCTTAACCTAGAATTTGAATTAATAATCTAATTCTATGAGTAAAAATAAAGGGATTTGCAAAATTTGAAAGCTTAACGATAAAATTTGAAAGAAATCACAAAAACGAATAACGGGAATCGAAAACCGAGCCCTAAAAACTAAAATGCTCAAAAATAAACCTATGAGAGTCAAACTAATTTTCCTACGAACTTAATGATAAAAGAAAATTTTCTAAAACAGATTTATATTTTTTTGATTATTTTTCTCTAATTTTTATGATATTTTAAAGTTTTTAATGAAAATAAAAGTTTAAAGATACTAAACAAACTCTAAAAATTCTAGAAAAATGACAGAAAATAGCTTAAACTATTTAAATCCTAGGAAAAAAAAGCCCGAGATCACAGCTTATTAAATAAGCTGCGAAATAAGCTTAACAACTTATAAAGAAAAATGAGTATAAAGGTTTAATAATGCAAGGGTCTTATGAAAAAGACCCAAGGGCTCAGCGGTAAGGAGTGGATGTGTGTGTGTTTATAAAAGGTTGATGTGTAGAGGTCGGGGATTCGAGTCTTGCTCACCCCCGACTTCCACTTCCCTTTTTTTTGGTTTTTATGAAAAACTTAAAGAAGAAAAGTTGTAGAGAACAACTTTTCAAGCTACTTTAATAAAAACACTATAAGCTTAAACTCAAAAATAAGCTCTCAAAAAGCTTTTTAATAAGCTGTAAACAGAAAGTGAGCTTTTAAGCTCTAAAAAGCTAAAATTCACTTATAAGCTTCATTTTAAGCTCAAATTTAAAACTAAAAGCTACTCTAGAAAGCCTATGATGTGTTTAAGCTAAATTTGATAAGCTTAGTTAACTGAAAACACTAAAGGACTACTAAATTTAATGATTAAGACAGCAAACTCAGAAACTAAAACATGAGGCTTAAAAACTAAATAAGCTAAATTGCACAATAAGCTATTTTAGGATTTGAGCTTTTGAAAACTTAACAACCTACCTATAACCTATTAAACCAAATCATAAAAACAAACTCTAAAAGCTAGAAATCAAAATTTAAAAGCTAGTTCTTGTTACTACTGTTTTTGGTTTTTTAAGGTGTTTTATGAACTTTTAAAAGCTAACTTATCCTAAGGAATAAGATAGAAATGTGAAAATAAGTTTTAAACTATCTTATCCTATATCTAAACTAAAAGCTTATTCACTTTAAAAACCTAAAACCTAATTAAGCTATCTTAAATGCAACTGAAAAGGGACAGCAGTAGTAACAACAGTTACTACTGCTAATACAATTGACCAAAGTGATCAAAACATAAATGCAGGTGTCCTTAAGGGACAACCCTGCACTACACACTCTTATTGAGTGTGTCTAAATTCAACTTAAACAAGATCCAAGCTCAATGAGGCTTGGATCAAGTTTTTAACAAGCAAAAGAAAGGGAGAATTCCCCTAGTGCAGGAACAAAGTGTTAAGCCTCTAAGTGATATTAAGCTTAAACTAATCCTACAAACTTGCTTAAAACCTAATCAATTTTGAGAATCAAACTAACCAAAATAATTTGCACAATTCAGTTTGACTTTAAGAGGTCAAACTGTCTTAATCCAAACACCCCTTTAACTAAGACAGTTTTCATTTTAGCTTATAAAATTTGAAATCTAGCTATTACAACTTAGATACTAGATAATAACTAGCTTATAATAAGACTAATAAGCATTAACCTATAAGCTAATAAGCCATAAATCAATAAGCTACACTAATCTACTTATTTTTTGTTTTTGATGACAGTTTATAAGAGATAGGTAAAAACTAAAATTAAGACTATTAAACTAAGAACTAACAGTATTAAACTAACATATTAAGCATATATAAGCTAAAACTAACAAGAATAAGCAATTAATAAGCAAATTAAGCAGTTATTAAACTAAGAAATTAAGACAAAAAGCTAAATAGAAACTTACTTGAGCCTTAGCTAAACAAAGGCATTAATAAGCTCAAATGAGCAATCTACAAGCTCTGGCTTATCCTAGATAAGCCGGTATAAGTCCTTGGAAGCTCATCCATAGCTAGCTTCCCTTCCATAAGTCCACAGTCAATAAGCAAGGGTTTTTAAGCTGAATTTAGAGTTTGAGTTGATTAAGGCTTAATTAAGCTCAATCACAAGCTTATAGACTTGTGAGAGCTAGAATGAGCTTATATGAGCTTATGTAATAGTAACTTAGCATTTGAAAAAGATTAAGAACTTATGAGTAAAAACAAGAGCTTAGGACAGATTATTTTAAAATAAAAACTTAATTTCATTAACAAATAACTTGATTACAATATTTAAAAGGAGATTACTAAAGACAACCCTCATCACTTCCATGTGAGTGAACAGCATGGAGAGGTGAGTCATGGGGTGTAGGAAAATAGTGTTCTGTTCCTGTTGATGGTTGTGTTGGTGATGGTTGTGTTGGTGCAACAGTGGTATGATCAGGTAAGTGTGAAGGTGAAGGTTCAGGTGAGGGTGAAGGTTTAGGTGAGGGTGAAGGTTCAGGTGAGTGGGAAGGTGAGGATGTAATTCTTGAAGGTGAAGTGGAAGGTTCAGAAACACCTAGCATAGTAGGAAATAAAGCAACTTCCTAGCCTGAATATCCCTTTGTAGCTCTTTCTTATTTTAAAGACTTGACACTAAGAGAGGGTACATGATATGTTTTTGAGTGTTGTTGAAGTTGGTTACTTGATATTAAGCATAATTTGAATGAACTAGGGTAACATTTAAAAACTTATGGGGTAGAATTATTTGATCATTATGCTCAAAAAAATACCCTAGAAAATTTTATTTCCTATTGGTAGGGAAACATATAGCTGCAGTTCGCTATGTTACTACTAATCTGTCCAAGCAGTTTCTTTGGGTAAAGGCAATGAAGAAATATTGTTGAATAAGAAAAACCTCCAGTGAGTTGAAAAAAGACCTTTGAAAAAGTTAACTTTATTGAATCAGTGTGCTATCATGAGTGCCAATGCTCAAAAAATACTTCTGGTTGGGATTAGAAGTAATTAAGACCATTTGATCATCCCAACTTGCTGATGGTGTCTTAAAGATGTTCAAGTGATAGACATTGACAGGACCATCAATTGTTAGAAGCACATTCTGAACTTCTCCATTATCATCAGTAGTAGCTTCAGCTGACCTCCAAAATTGTTTGATAAAATAAATATAATTACATCTGGCTTCTTTGTGAGGGATAGCAAATGTGACTTCGATTTAGCATCGATGACTAGATGAAACCCTGCCTTACCTGTGATATTCTCTAAACGCTACCATGTTTGTGCTTGTCACAAAATTCCAAAGTCTTGCATGAATAAAATTGTGAGTAATCGTGTGGGTATGAGCTGTGGTGAATATATGAAGGTGGGAGAAAGTTAATTTGAGATTTAAGTAAAGAAACGTAGAGATGATGGTGTGACGACACTAAATAAATTGAGTATTGATCGTGATTGAAAAAATAAACATTATTATAGAAGATCACGAAGTCCAATTGGTCAAACCCCTATATCATAGAATTTGGCGGAAACTAGCTAAACGGACTCGCTATTACATTAACTGACTAAAAATATGTTAGGTCAAACAATAGTCTAAAACGGTATCCCAGCTAGTATAAATTTGGTTTGCAGTACCTAAAAATAAGTCCTCTAGCAGTATTAACTTCTCCACTAAAGCAGTTCAAACTCCAAAGTTTTGTATTAGTCAAAAATAACTTCACTACTATCTTCTTTATGTTTTTAAGTCACATTTTTTTCTCTCAATTCTTTTAACTCACTTTTTCACCTCTAGTCTGTTTTTCAAAACATATCTTTTCTGTTTGTAAAGCTCACCAAATTCTCTCTATTCTTTTGGCTTACAAATTCACACCAAAGAATTAGTATTTGGCAAATAAGCCATTAACGGATTTGAGTAGTCTTTACCAAATAGCCGTTTGCTGTGGAATAGCCAATGATTATTGTTAAAATCATGGTGCATTGATTAACCATATAGTTTTGAGTAAACTACAACTTCAAGATTTGAGTAAGTCTCTTTTCCACGTAGCGTTTGCTCTGGGGAATAAGTCAATTCTTGGATTTGAGAAGATCTCTCACAATGATTTTCTTTGACAAGTTTATTCATTTTCTATAAAAATTTTATGGGACCAAGCCTTTTTGTCTTGCTTTGATTTCTTAGATGTAGCCTTGCAAAACTAGACAGTTAAACGTATCTTTTGGAATCTTTGTTTTTATAATCACAATGTACTTGTTATCCTTATCTAGAAATTTAAGAAGTATCGATTTTCATCAGCGAATACTTAAAAAAAAACAAAATAAATTAAAAAAAAAAATTAGGAGATAGAACCAAGACATTTCAGAATCAGTAAAAAGGCACATAGTTCTTTTTGTCACAATTCTGTGAGACACTATTAAAGAGGTTGAACTAAAACTTTTTGGCAAAGTAACATTATCAAAACTCAAGTTATCAGTCTTTTAGTCTACCTTTGACAGTATTTCTGGCCTCCATATGCTCCTCCACAATGTAATAACCTCCAACAAAATCTTTGATGTTGAAATCTGGAAAGTTGGGCTATGTTTCCAGTCATGTGCTTGAGCATCCATATCAACAAAGCCTTTATCATTTGTGTGAATTGCTATGCACACAAAACTTATGGAAAGTTAGTTTTTCTTTGGGGACCCAAGCATTATGACTTGGGATTGCTTGTTCCATCGTGATCAATGTAATTAATTTGTTGAAACCAAGTGATGCACCATTGGGTTTGATGGGTCTCCAACCAAAAGCTAGGAATTAACGCATTTTAAATCCCCTTTGCCTTGAAGTTTTAACATTTGCTACAGTATTAAACTTTGTCTACCCAGATTTAACATTTTGATTATAAGGCCTTATTGTTACGTTGTGCTTAGTAAACGGGCCTTTGTGAAAAGTTGATTATGCTTGATTTTGAAATATGTCCTTGGTTAGCAATTGATTTGTTGCTTTTTGGGGTAAGCAGTAAAGAAGGCCTAACAGTATTAAAAGACTAGCGAGTTAAAAAGGTTTGCAGTGTTAACAGCCTAACTAGTTTTAAGAGGCTTGCCACACCCACCCAAGTATTAACAGTTTTAGGCGCACAGTTTCATTAAGACTGCTTTTGGAAGCTATATATTTATGTGCATAGGATGAAACGTTTCAGGACAGCTGTATTGAATGTGATCAAAATTCCACAAATAGAACATGCCTATTTGTTATTAAAAAAAGTAGTTACATCCTAATTGATTGGATTTTGGACCATTCAATTCCTTTGGTTTTTCCTCTAGGTCTTTGTGACCTGAAATCTAATGATACCTAAAACTGACCTTTTCTAATGTTTTTTTCAGGATTATACAAATCTTTCTTTAGTAGCAGTAGGTTATAACATTTCGTACTTCATTAAGGGATAGGATCTACTCATCCTATATTGACACCCATAATCTTCAATAATTGGAGCATCAATTTAATTCACTAGCTTTTCTTAGGTTCTGTTTCTTTCCTTACTATGATTAGTAGGACAGAAAAAACTTGTCTTTCCGTCTTTTGTCTACCTTAAGAGAAGACTACCTGAGCTAGTTTTAGAATCATTTTTTTTTTGTTTTTAAAGAGTCATAATAATTCTCATTAGATTATCAGTCTCTTTATCACAAACCCAGTTGGTAGGCTTTAAGCTTGAAATCCCTCCTAGGACCATACTCATTTTACCTCAGGTTGTTTGAATTCTTAAAGACTGATAAGGACTAATCTAAAGGTGTTGTCTATTTAGAATCAACGGATGAGGGTGAGGGAACAACATTATAAAAAAAAAAAAAAAAAAAAAAAAAAAAAAAAAAAAAAAAAACAACAAAAAACACAACATATCCTTTTTGGACATGTCAGTTATTGAATTGCTAATAACTGATCTAGGTCCTTTTTTGCTGGTTTTTTCAACACTTTGAATCTTAACTCAAACTCCCTCCTTTTTCTTACTTACCTTGTTCAAGTCAGTCTAAGTAATCATATTGATTTTCTTTGTGACCGTACACTTCTTTTTATGCTAAAGCAATTCCTCAGAAGAAAAAGGATTTCAGATTCTTTATATTTAAAATTTTGTCCTTCTAAAATTGATAAACCACTTTTGTATGTAGAAGCTTTAAAACCAGTATCATCTAATTTAACAAGTAAATTATCATACTGTTTCTTTGTGTCTGAATTTGCTATCAACATTCAATACAGCTGTCCTAAAAATTTAAAGCTCCTTAAAAATTTAAGCTTAACCAAGTATATGCTAATTTTAACAAAGTAAATTACTGAAATCTTGAGATGCCAATGAGAGCCATGTTTGCTGATTTCTTCTTGCCATGTCACTCAAACATATCCAGCACCATCTATAGCTATCATTGCCTTTTCAGAGCATCTTCAATCTTACTGCCTTTGATTGAGTACCATTGATTCTCAATTTTGTAGTCTTTAATCTGGTGCTCTGCATTTTCTTGGCAAAATGTACCATTTTATTTATGACAGTTGAAACATTTACCTTGGATTCTATTCTATCCAGCGTATTGCTATCATCAGATGTTGATCTTCTCTTACAGTTCTTGATAGAACTTTCTTAGCCTCATGCTTAGTAGTGCCATATTTACTTTTAGACATTTCTTCTACAATCTCATCTTTGAAGTTGCCTCAGAGTCATTCTGAACTAGTTGATGAGACATGTGGTGAGTGGATAGAAAAGGCATATTATTGTTGGCTATACACTTTAAAATCAGCACGTACTAATTTCAGTTCTTGGCAGTATTAATTGGTGTTAACCAGTTAGTACTAACGCTTCAGGATTAGCAGTATTAATTATATTAGTACTGTTGCACGGGATCGTGGTTTGAAAAATGCCAAAGTTTTATATCATGTTGTTTGCCAACTGATTTATTAACTTTGTTCAACAATTTAAAATTGTTGTATAAATCATCCAAACTCAATAGTATTCAACATGGTTTGTTCATCACAGATACCACATGTGTTCCTATTCAGAGGTAAGGCTCTTAAAATTTAACTTTTAGGTTTTGGAGGAGTAACTTCACCGAGAATTGCCAATTATAACATGCTTTTGGAAGCCTGGATTAAAGTTTAGAAAGAATCAAGTGATTCTGAGCTTGGAAGCATTAAGATATTATATTGTTGCTTCAGCACAGGCTTCTGTTTTGTTTCTTTTGTTGCTGCATTTCCCTCAAAAATCGAGACCCTTTTTTATTTTTAGGCAGCAAACATTTGATTATGCTCAAACCATACTGAATCGAAGGGTAAGTTGATGTTCATTGGGCAGTGCCATGAGCAGTAGACTTCTGGCCTTTACATCATCTTTTAGCGTCTTTTCTTCAGCAGTAGAAGGCACAGTCATCTTCAATCCTGTTGATGGACCAGTTTCTGTTGCTGTAACAGGAATAGGTACCCACAAATCCCTTTCTCTTATGTACCTCCCTGAGCATAATCTGATTGAAGTATGTTTGATCCTTATCTCCCACTTTCATTACTCACGAGTTTGAGCCATGGAGAGCTTTGCAACGCATTTGTTTGAGTGTTTTCAAACTCCATTACTTCAGATCAAGTTTCCAAGCAAGGCTCTTATTACCACTTGTTGAATTCACGCGCTGGATCGATTCTTTTTGTAGTAAAGTGTTTGTTTCCTTGGATTGATCCAAAATAAGAAGAGTTGAGGACTTTTGTTTTGTATATCAAATTGTAGTGCGGAATCTAACACTTGTTATCTAGAAGTATCTTAGCAATGGAAAGTACACAATGAATATATCAAAAATGCTTTCAATATTATTGATAATCGATACTCTTGATTTTAGATACCAGGGTTACAAACCTTGAAGCTATTACAATCTTTCTTAAGCATTGTATTCTCATATGTATGCGTGTATTTTAAACCTTACTAGGATCTCCTTTTCTACCCACAAGGAGTCCTTTACAAGGATAATCTATCTCAATGTATATTGTGATTGCGATAGAGGTGAACGTAAGAATGTTGCTCGGGGAGAATTAGTGAAAGAGTATATAAGAATATCGTGTGTAGTTTTATGCATCATGATCCTTATCTCCAAGTCAGAGCTTTGACTATCAGCTAGTATCAATCTTTCTTCTAGTAGTATTTAAAACTAACTCTGGCAGTTATCTAAGTATGTACTGGCAAGATTGTACTAACTACATTAGTATTGTTGTTATACCTTGGAGTATTAACTTTGTGAGATTTTAATTCCAACAATAAAGACCTAATTAGTACTTATCCTAAAATTTGAAATAATAATCTAATTCTATGAGTAAAAATAAGGGATTACAAAATTTTAAAATTAACGATAAAAATTAGAAAAGAAATCACAATAAACGATAACCGGGGAATTGAAAACGAGGCCTAAAAGCTAAATTTGTCAAAAATTAAACATTACGAGAGTCAAACTAATTTTCCTACGAATTAATGATAAAGACATTTTCTAAAAGATTTATTTAATCTTGTTTTGGATTATTATTTTCTATTTTTTATGATTTTTTAAAGTTTTTCATGAAAATAAATGATTAAAAAATACTATATGAACTCTAAAATTCTAGAAAAAAAATGACAGCAAAATGTTATAAACTATTTAAATCTAGGAAAAATAACCGAGATCAAGCATTAAATAAGCCGTGAATAAGCTATAACAGCTTAAAGAGCTTCTAAAGGAAAATGAGTATTAAAGGCATTAATAGTGCAAGGGTCATACGAAAGACCAGGGCACAGCGGTAAGGAGTGTGTGATGTGTGTTGTTTATAACGGTTGAGGTGTTTGATGGTCGGGGGTTGACGTCTTGCTCCACCCTCCCGAAACTTCCACTTTCGCTTTTTGTGTTATTTATAAAATCCTTAAAGAACAAAAGTTTTAAAGGACAACTTTTTAAGCAAACTATACTTAAAAAGAATTAAGCTGTGAAAATCAAATAAAGCTCTTAAAAAGCTTTATGAAAAAAGCAGTTTTAGTAAGTGTTTTAAGCTCACAAAATTTAAAATTCACTTATAAAGCTTGCACACAACTCTTTTTAAAGTCAAATTTCAGATCTAAAAGTAGCTTAGAAAGCTTAAAACGATGTGTAAAAATCTAAATTCCATAAGTAATTTAATGGAAACACTATAGCTATTATCTAATACTTATGATCTAGAGGTAAATCGAAGAAACTACCATGTTAGCTCAAAAACTAAAATTAAGTAAATTCACAATAAGCATAAACATGGTTTGAGCTTTTGACAAATACAAACCTACTTCCTAAACTATTAATACAAATCATAAAAATCCAAATTCTAAAGGCTAGAAATAAAATATAACAACTAGTGTTATAGTTAATATTTTTTACTGGCTTTTTGAGATTTTGATGTACTTTTAAGCTAAATTAATCCTTAAGTAATAAGCTAGAGAAATTGGAAAACAGTTTTTAAACTATCTTATCCTATATCTAAACTAATGTTGTTCAATTTTAAAAACCTAAAACCTAATTGGTGCTAGCTTAATGGCTAATGAACAAGGCTTGCAAGTAGTACAGAAGTCTACTACTGTGGTGCAATTGACCTAAGCAAAATTAATTTTGCAGGTTACCTATTAAGGTAACCTGATTAGACACTCAACAACACGATGTGTGTTTAACTTACACAACAAGATTCAACCCTATGAAGTCTTGGATAAACTTTTAACAAGCTAAGAAAAATGAAAAAACCCCTAAAGTGCGCAGAACAAGGTTTTGGATTAATCTTTTTAGATTATGTCATCTAATCTAAGTAACACAATTCATTACTGGATTTAAGTGATTATGAAAATGATTTAAGAAAAGATCCAACTCAGGTTGACTTAAATGGTCAAACGCTCACTAACCAAGCTCCTATTTAACAATTGAAAGATTCATTTTGCCATTCTAATATGAAAAGTAAGTAATTAGATCTTATTACCAGATTATTGAATAACTCCTTATTCATCTTAATAGCAATCCTAAACAGACAATAAGCTAGAACTATAAGTAACACTAAACTACTTGTTTTTGAGGCTTTTTGATGATATTCTAGGACATAATGAAGAAATATAAGATCTATACTACTGAAGCTATAAAATGATAATGAAACATATTTGCCAAGCATAAAAACATGTAGATAAGCACAGTTAAGCAACTAGATAAGTATCTTAAGCAAAATAAGCTAGAAATTTAAAGACAAAAGTAAATATATGAGAACTTACATGTGCTTTAGTAAAAACAAAAGCAAAAATGCTCAATGAGCTTTCAAAGCTCTGCTTATCATTGATAAGTCAGTAAAAGTCCTTGGAAACTCATCCTTTGCTAGTTTCCCTTCCATAAACCTTCTATCCAAATAGCCAAGGTTTTAAGCTGATTTTAAGGTTTAAATGAATTAAAGACTTAATTAAGCTCAATCTTAGCTTAGAGACTAAGAGAACTTGTAGATAGCTATCAAGCTTATATGAAACTAGTAAAACTTTATATATTTGAAAGAGATAAAGGGCTTTAAAGTGAAAATAGCTTTATTAAAAATAAGATGGAGAATTTTATGTTTAATACTTCAAAACATATTTACAATCTTTATAGAATAGAAACGAACAAACCAAGAGCTTGAAAAGTAAAATTACTTTAAAAATCTTCATAAGTATTTTACTAGAAAAATTACAAAGGGAAAAAGATATTTGTTACTGTGTGAGTGAGGAACTCGTACTTTATAGCACCAGGAGCTTCTAGGCTTCCAAAGTTTGTTAGATCTTCTTCAAATCTTTGACCCTTGAATTCATCTCATTTTGTGTACTCACTTTCTACCGTTGGATCCATAATGAGCTCACCGGATTGCCAGCGTGGCCAATCGTTTTTATACTTGTGTAGAACCATTGGTGATTGAGACAGCTTGTGCTTCTTTTGAGAGTGTAACAAGTGTAAATTGCCATTTCCTTTGTGCTTCCTTCAATCCAATGTGGCATTCCTTTTTGGGTCTTAGCCAATGAGAGCTTGTGAATGACGTTTGTCGCTGCCATCGTGTACTTGAGCCCTTGAATTGTCCTTTTTGGCCCCCAATTGGTAAAAGCCCTTTGAATTGACCCTGGGTGAAAAGGGTAGAAGACGGGTGAACAGTGGTAAAACCACTTTTCCCGCTCGTTTTTACTTATAAGGGGTTGTTTGATTTGTTTGACCCGGGTGTTAACTTGGGTTTGGGCCGGGGTATAAGGAATTTGGGCTCAGGCATTGGATTTGGTTAATATAGAAAGATAACGGTCGTTATCTTTTATTAATAAAAAGATAACGACTGTTAGGGCATTTAGGGTTTGTTTTGTAATTTGGTTTAACATGAAGGGCTATTTTGGGGATTTTGGATTTTGTGACTTTGACTAAGTTTGACCAAGTTGACTGAAGGTTGACTTTTTGACTTTGATAGCTTCCTCCCTGCTTTTTGCGTGCTCTTCCGTTCCCTTGTTCGTGTTTGCCCGGGCTTAACCGTTTTTCTTGTGGTTTTTACTTTATCCGCAACTGCACATACAAAACACAAAAACAAGCATATCTTTGCCATTTTTATTATGTTTTTGGTCTTTATTGGGTTTATTTTGATATAAAATGGATATGTGTCTTCACACATATCAAAATTCCCCAAACTAAGTGATTGCGTGTCCTCACGCAATATTACATGCCTTATAACCAAATACCTCAAAACTTCCCCAAACTAAATCTTTGAAAAGTAGCAAAGATTTTTGTGGAGAGAGCTAAGAAATCACAAGTTATAAAACACCCCTATTTCCCTTTTTCTAAAACCTCTTTTTTATAGGATAACATAGTTGAGATTATTTCGACTTTCGTTATTTCCATAACTGTTAGGGATCATAGAACAAGATGCATTTCGAATCCGAGAATGCCCCAAAAAGGATAAATTCATCGTTCCTGACTTTTCACTTATCCAAACCAAGCTTAAAACAAAATCACAGCAAAATATCAGTAAGGATGCTAACACTACTCATATTTGCAACTTGTGAACTTTTTACTCCCGACATAAATTATATCTTAAGTGAGTGTGCTATCTTGAATTTCAACCATGGATCAACTTTTTGCAACATACTATGCTTTACGTTCCACCTTAGAATAATGAGTTTAAAGGCGAGATCATCCCATGTAGCGACTTTCGTCTCGGCACATCCCAACCTTACGGCTAAGTGACCAGGCTTTTGACACCCCACAGAGACTAGTATCGGGACTCACGGACCTTAGGTTTCAAAAACTCTCAGGTTTCCCGAATATTCATAGCTTATAAAATAGAATAGTCAAAGTGCAAAAGCATATTTGAATTTAACAAAAAGAAGTCAATTTATTAATTTAATTTAACTATTTAGACATTTATGCAATTGTAACCCTCGACCTTTTAGAAGGCTGCAACATCGGTTGTGAGCCGGCAAGATGCAGCAAACTTTTATCAGTCTCGAATCTTTTTTTTTATTATATTTATTTTTATCATTTTATCATTTTTTTTTTAGAAGACTTCTTTTTGAAAAATTCAAGTATAAATTTGAACTAAGACTAAAAATTTTGCTATATATATTACATAAAAATTGTTGATTTAAGTTTAATTTCCAAAAACAGCACGTATATTAATCCGGTTAAGAGCTTATGGGAGAAAAAGCAACAAGTTACATACATGAGCTCTTAAGATTTCCAAATAATCTTTGTTTAGCATCCTACTCATACTTAACTCTATCATTTTTCGTTCTTCGCGAATTAGCGAACGCTTAGCCTAAAAGTTAAGGAACAAGCTAGAGCTCAACACGCTCGATCGGGTCAAAATTTACTCTTATTCTTACCCAGCAAGAAAGTCAAAATTGTGACAAAAACACTTATTTATTTTTTATATTTTTCATATTTTTCTATAAATTAAACTTAAAAATTTAAAATTTTTGAAATTTTTGCTATTTTTGCGGGAAAACGGGGTACGTGAGAACAAAACAATAAGTAGGCAACATCAAATCGATAGATTCCCTCCCCAAACTAAAACGAAACATTGTCCTCAATGTTTAAGGCGGGTCTCTACGCAAATCTAAGCCATTTATTAATTATGCAAAGATAAACGTGAATCGATGAGATGAAAGGATATCAGATTTCCCCAAACTAATGACAAGCAAAGGCTAGGAAGCTCGAGTGGACCGGGACAAAACACCAAACACGAGAGTCTTCAAATAAGTTGGGTTTATCCTGCAAACAATCACAAGTACAAACAACAAACACAAAGAACGGAAGAGTACAAGCCTCCTCACAACACATTAGAAACTAGAAAGAAAAATAGAAAATGGATAAGCATGGGGTGCCTCCCACGAAGCGCTTTATTTTTGGTAACCGAGTCACATAGCTTGACTCGATCCCTGAATTCATTTGTCCTTAGGGAGAGTGTGGAGATCCTGGACTTCCTTTGGTGGTAAGTCCCCTCCGAAGTAATGCTTCACACGATGACCATTTATCTTAAAGTTTGGACCATCGGGTTGAGATAACTCAATGGTTTCGTATGGAAAAACTTTGGTGATGATGAAAGGTCCTGACCAACGAGTTTTAAGCTTTCCTGATAATATCTTTAGACGAGAGTTGAAGAGTAAAACTCGATCACCAACATTGAAAATGCGGTTTTTGATATTTGAGTCGTGAAGCTTCTTCGTCCTCTCTTTATAAATCAAAGAATTATCATAAGCTTGATCACGAAGCTCATTAAGTTCATTCAGCTAAAGCTTCCGGTGATCACCCGCGGTTTTAAGATCGAAGTTAGCATGTTTCAAAGCCAATATGCTTTATGCTCTAACTCAATTGGTAAATGGCAAGACTTTCCATAAACAAGCTTGTAAGGCGTACAACCAATCAGTGTCTTAAAAGCAGTACGAAATGCCCATAAAGCTTCATCTAATTTGTCAGACCATGAGGCACGGTTTTCTCTAACCGTCCTTTCTAAAATACGTTTTAAACCACGATTGGACACCTCCTCTTAACCGCTTGTTTGAGGGTGATAAGCGGTAGCTAGACGATGTGTGGCCCCATACTTAGACATTACTTTAGCAAACTGATCATTACAAAAATGGGTCCCACGATCACTTATTATAGCTCTAGGTGTTCCAAATCGGGCAAAAAGATATTTTAAAAACTTCACTACAACCCTAGCATCATTTGTGGGGAGCGCCTTTGCTTCAACCCATTTCGAAAGATAATCAACGGCTACGAGGATGTATTTATTTCCTCTTGAAGACAGAAATGGTCCCATAAAATTGATACCCCATACATCAAAGATTTCATAAACTTGGATAGCGTTTTGAGGCATCTCATCACGTTGTGAAATTTTGCCTTGTCTTTGACATGTATCACAAGATTTGATCATCATATGGGCATCTTGATATATGGTAGGCCAAAAGAAACCGACATCAAATACTTTTCAAGCGGGGAGATTGGCACTATAATGGCCCCCGGTAGGTCCTTCATGGCAAGCTTTGAGGATCTCAAGAGCTTCTTGCCCATGCACACACCGTCGAATGATTTGATCCGCATAAGTACAAAAAAGATAGGGATCATCCTAGAAATAATGTTTAACGTCCTTAAAAAACTTCCTCTTTTGTTGAGTTGACATTCCTTTGATAATAAAATTCCCCGCATGGTAATTTGCATAGTCCGCAAACCATAGGGTACTTTTACTAGAAATAACTCCAAGAGTTTCTAAAGGAAAATTTTCATTTATGTCTTTGTTTTCTAACACATCCTATTGAGGATTCTCAAGTCTAGATAAATGGTCTGCCGTAAGGTTCTCACTTCCTCTTTTATCACGGATGGTGATATCAAATTCTTGTAGGAGAAGAACCCATCGGAGCAACCTCGGCTTAGCATCTTGTTTGTTCATAAGGTACTTTAAAGCCGAGTGATCCGTATACACTATGCTTTTGGATAAGACAAGATATGGCCGAAACTTTTCAAAAGCATACACAACGGCAAGCATTTCCTTTTCCGTGGTAGTGTAATGAATTTGAGCTTCTGTCATTGTCTTGCTAGCATAATGTATAGGCTGAAAGTGCTTCATCTTTCATTGTCCTAAAACCGCACCAATCGCGAAATCACTTGCATCACACATGAGTTCAAAAGGTAGGTTCCAATCCGGGACAACTAAGATTGGAGCTTCGGTAAGCTTCTTTTTAAGAGTCTGAAAAGCATCAATACAATCCTTAGAAAACAAAAACGGTGTTTCCTTCTTAAGAAGGTGAGTCATTGGTCTAGCAATCTTAGAAAAGTCTTGGATAAATCGTCGGTAAAATCTTGCATGACCTAAGAAACTCCTAACACCTTTTACGGTAGTCGGGTGAGGGAGCTTAGCGATAACATCGACCATCGACTTTACACGATCGACCATAATTCCCGCCTTTGAATCTATCCCTAAGCACAATTCCTCTTTACACATAAAGTTCAACTTCTTCTAATAAAGAACTAAATTCGTGTCTTCACAACCGTTTTAGCATCTTTTCTAATTGAGAGTCATGAATCAAAACTATCCCCAAAACTGAGAAACATAACCAAAACACTTCCATGTCTTTTGATCATATCATGGAATATAGCCATCATACACCGTTGAAAAGTACCAGAAGCATTATACAAACCAAATGGCATACTCGTACGTTGAAAGTTCCATACGATGCCATGTGAAAGTAGTTTTATCTTGGTCTTAGGGATCTATGGTATTTGGAATTACCGGAAAATCCGTCTAGAAAACAATAGAACTAATTCCCAACTAATCTTTCTATCATCTGATCCATAAACGGTAATGTAAAATGATCTTTTCGAGTCGCTTCATTTAATTTCCTATAATCGATACAAACTCTCTATCCGGTAACTAAACGTGTCAAAATTAATTCATTCTCCTTCATTAGCAAACGACGGTGTTATTCCACAATTTTTTGGGAACACAATGCACTGGACTAACCCATGGGCTGTCAGAGATCGGGTAAATCATTCCGGCATCAAGAAGTTTTAGGACCTCTTTTTTGATTACCTCATGAATTTTTGGGTTAACCCGTCTTTGACTTTGAACCGTAGGTTTGTAATCATCTTCCATCAAGATTTGTGGTATAAAAACGAGGTTCGATACCCTTGATGTCGTTGATTTTTCCAAGCAAGTGCCCTTTTGTTGAGATTGTGAAGCACTTTAAAATAGCATCTTTTTTATCATTTATTAAACCTTTTGCATAAAATAACTGGTAACTTGTTCGTTTTCTTCCAAGAAAGCATATCTAAGTGAGACGGGCAAAATCTTTAACTCAAATCCGGAGGCTCGTTAATTGAAGATTTTCCTTGGTCACTGTACTTTGTTTAAGTCCATCGGAAGGAAGTTGAAACGGTTCATTATTTAACATTTTTCAATCAAACAAAATCTTTTTTCCTCCGGATTGCAATCGGCATAATCCAATTTCCATGAGAAATCGAATCATCCTTAGAGCATAATCTTCAATTTTTCCTCCAAAATGAATTCGGAAGTATATGGCCTTCAGACGTCGGATGGTATTAGCACCCCCCGAAGAAATTATGAATTCTACAATTCCGGAGCATACTCCTCACAAACGCAATAAATGATGTCGAATTTCGGTTACCGAACTTTGTCATTTGTAGATGATACTCGTGGTTGATCAAGATTAAAAGTGCGGCTCCGTTATTAACCTGAAGAGGGTTATTTCTAACCATAAACATCTATTAAAGCACGACCGGTCCTCAAAAAGGATCTCCCAAGTATGAGAGGTACTCAAGGATCATCTTCGAAATCGACAACAACAAAGTCGGTAGGAAAGTGAAACTTTCCCTCTTTCACAAAAACATCTTCGGCGAGTCCTTGGGTAGTAATAAAGTAATTGATCGGAACTTCCGCTAACTCAAATGTCATCCAGTTGGTGTAAAGGTTCAGGTAGCGAAAGCTTTTCCAAATAGATAAGAGGGCATAAATTTTATGCTCGCAACCAAGAACGGCCAATGGCGTGGCATACCTCATTCCTGGGAATTACATGGAATAAAAATCTCTGCCGGGTATCTTCAAGCTTTTCGTGAAGCTTTTTGATAAACATATCGCCTGAGCAATTCTCGTTCAAATGGGTAATTTAGCTGAACTCCAAGCAACATTTCCATATTCATGAGCAAACTCTAATCTTTAAGGAGCCAAAATCTTAGGCAATCAAAGTAAAGCATCTGTATCATGCGAAACTAATAGCGAAGAGCGCAAATCCTTTGAAAGATTTTGAAGATCTTCTTTCCCATTTGATTCGAAGCTTTGTCACGGGACTTTTGATTACAACGACGTAAGGAAATAGAATATTTGGCTTAGGTACACTCTTCAAAATATCGTATTCCGGAATGGGGTGTGTTTTAGGTAGAAGTCAGTTCGAACACGGGTTCCAGAAAGAATGGGGTAATAACCGAAGGTGTGATTTGGGCGGCATAAATAAACTCCCTTGGAAATTTGTTTGCTCTTTATCCGTTGTCTCCTCGGGTTTCTCGTACGACTACCTTTTAGAGAAAGATTAGTAGGGAAATCGAGGTCCCATTTGTAAGGCTACACCACTTCGAGTAGTGAATTGCTTTCATCCTCACCTTCGGGTTGAATGTGTTACTCGGAAAGAGTACCCGAAGTTGAGGCTTAGTTGAAACAATCTACAAATCAGTTTTGCAAATTATTTTGAAAGTGTTTGTTGATTCATCATGATGGCTGTTGAGATTTTATCGTATTCTGAATTTCATTCTAAGTCTCCTTTCCAACGAGTTGATTTGACTTTGCTATGTTCCTTAACATCTGACATTAATCTCTTGTAACATTGAAAAATCATTTTGAAATCTCTTGATTATTAGCACTTGAAAAGGTTTGATTTTGAAATCCTTGGTTTTAGAAATTCGGAGCATGATTGTTTTGATTTGAAAACCTGATTTCCATGAAATTTATTCCCCGATTAAAATTTTTCCCTGAACATGATTCTGATTAAACCTATTTGAAACATTGTTTTGCACCAGAGCAAAACCCTGTGGGTAGCCATTTGATTACTAACACGGTTCGGAGGGTTAACTTGATTGTAAGTACCCCGAAGTCCGCACAAACACTAGCCTGATTGTTATCGGTAGCCGGACAATTATACCAAGAATGAGCACCACCACAAGTAACACAAGATTCCTCAACCGCTTTAACCGGAGCGGGAGTGACAACTTTTTTAGAAACAATCTCGACTAAGGTCGAAAGTTGATCCGCAAGCTTATCAATTCTCTCATCCGTTTTACTAGAAGTAGCATTCATCCAGAAGCATTTGGTTTATTTCGTGAATAACGTACTTTTATTTGTCTCAATTATTTTAAGCCTCTCTAGTTCGTTTGTACTCAGAAAATATTTCCGACCCGCAGTGGGCATTAAGGAGTCTTGTTCAGTTGTTGTTTAAACCATGTGTAAAAGGTATCACAACTTGAGTTAACTCCGTAAATCCTTGATGGGGCATGCTCTAAGCAATCCTTAAATCGTTCCCACGCTCACTAAAAGCTTCACGAATTTTGTGTAAAACCCATACAGAGAAATTTCAATCTTTAAGATGATGTCTTTCGAAGGAGAGAAATATTGGTTACGAACTTGGTACGATGGATCCTCCCAAGTACAAGATTTTTTGAAATTTGGTGGTTCTTTCTCGTACCAAGTTTTAGTGGCTCCCTCGAGCGAATATGGAAACATCATAAGCTTAATCACATCGTTCGGCACATTCCTAAATCCGTAAAGTCGAGGTAACCTTTTGAAACTATTAATAAGAGCATGGAGGATAATCGTTTTCACGTCCGTAAAACGGGTTAGCTATGAACCAACTGAAGCAAATTCGTCTTAATCTCAAAATATCGCATTGATTTCTGGGTAAAACAATAGCTTTCTCTGTACCCTTCCGTTGTGGCAAAACGGAGTAGCTCCTCCATGGTAACGTTCTGCCATAGGTGCAGAAGACAATAGTTCGAATCTCGGTTCGACCTATGTTAGAACTTGTCTCTCCGACGTCTTGAATTGTGACTTTGAATATTAGGATAATTAGAAACGTCTAGTGCGCATGCACTATTTAAAATAAAATAGAAAAAATAATAAGAAAAAAAAATTATTTTGGTTTTTTCTAAAGTTTTATTCACAATCTAAAATTTACGTAAAATATAGACGAACGAGAAAGACAACTTTAACCCAAATAAATCAAACTTACTTCAACGGTACTCCTCTTAAATTTTTTTTTTAAGGTTAGGCCGAATCTCGTAAGTGACACAAATGGTAGTTTTTTTTTAAATCTTAAATTCGGTTGAAGAACTTATTATGGATAATATCTCAGATGAAGTATTATTTTGTTGTGTTCTTTTATCCAACTGTTGTAACTTTTTTAAATTGAAAGAGAAAATATTTTGTATTTTAGTTTTTAATCTTCTATTTATACTAAAAAGAAAAGAAAAATATATTTTTTACTTTTTATTTTTTTATTTTCTTAAAAGCGTAACTTTCGAAAATGAAAGGTTCTCCAAAACACGATCAACAAACTTCAAACGAGAGAATCGTAATACATTTCCCCGGTAGCGGCGCCAAAAATTGATGTAAATCAACTATACGTATATATAAATAGTCATAGGAATTTAAGAAATATCCAATAATCTTTTTTTTGAGGACAAAGATTAAATGCAATTTAAACACAAAAATATATATAATATAATACTATATCCGGTAAGATGATTACTGGGGTGATTGCGTACGCAAAAGAAATGAGATTGATGCCCTCGACTCCAGCTGACAATGAATTTTAAGATTTTTTCAACTTTTTTGATTGATTTTCTAAGACTAAAAACAATTAAATGCAAGAAAATTAACTAAACACGCGGACGAAAAACGGAAATAACAAAATAAACTATAGCTCCTAACCTAGAATTTGAAAATTAATAATTCGATTTTCTTTGAGTAAAATAAATGGAAATGCAAAATTTGAAAGCTAAACGATAAAATTTGAAAGAAATTACGAAAACGATATAACAGAGTCGAAACCGAAGCCCTAAAAGCTAAATTGCTCAAAAATAAACCTACGAGAGTCAAACTAATTTTCCTACTAACATAAATGATAAAAGAAAATGTTCTAAAAAAGATTTTTTAATTTTTTTGATTATTTTTCTATTTTTATGATTTTTTAATTTTTAACGAAAAATATAATGAAAAAAACACTAAATGACCTAAAAATACTAGTAAATGATAGAAAATAGCTTAAACTATTTAAATCCTAGGAAAAATAAGCCCGAGATCAAAACTTATTAAATAAGCTGTGGAATTAGCTTTGACAGCTTATAAGCTTATAAGGGAAAACAAGTATAAAGATTTAATAGTGTGAGAGTCTAACGGAAAAGACCCAAGGGCACAGCGGTAAGGAGTGGGTGTGTGTGTGGTTATAAAAGGTTGAGGTGTTGAGGTCGGGGGTTCGAGTCTTGCTCACCCCCGACTTCCACTTCCCTTTTTTTTTGTTTTTTTTATAAGAAACTTAAATAACAAAAGTTGATAAGACAACTTTTTAAGCACTTTTTTAATAAAAATAACTATTAAGCTAAAACTCAAAATTAAGCTCTTATAGAGCTTATGAAAAAGTTGTTTTCAGGAACTTAGCTTTTAAGAGACTAAAAAAGCTTCTTAACACGTTAATAAGCTTGCACACAACTCATCTTAAGCTCAAATTTAAATCTAAAAGCTGTTCTAAAAAGCTAAAGATGTGTATAAGCTAATTATGAAAAGCTAAATTAACCAAGAACACTATAGGACTCCTAAATTTAATGATTAAGATAGCAAACTCAGAAACTAAAACTTAAGGCTTAAAAACTAAATAAGCTAAATTGCACAATAAGCTATTTCAGGATTTGAGCTTTTGAAAACTTAACAACCTACTTATAACCTATTAATCTAAATCCTAAAAACAAATTCTAAAAGCTAGAAATTGTAATTTAAAAGCTAGTTCTTGTTACTACTGTTTTTGGTTTTTTAAGGTTTTTATGAACTTTTAAAAGCTAATTTATCCTAAGGAATGAGATAGAAATGTGAAAATAAGTTTTAAACTATCTTATCCTATATCTAAACTAAAAGCTTATTCACTTTAAAATCCTAAAACCTAATTAAGCTATCTTAAATGCAACTGAAAAGGGACAGCAGTAGTAATAGCAGTTACTACTGCTAAGGCAATTGACCAAAGTGAGCAAAACACAAATGCAGGTGTCCTTAAGGGCACACCCTGCACTACACACTCCTTATTGAGGTGGTCTAAACTCAACTTAAACAAAACAAAGCTCAATGAGGCTTGATCAAGTTTTAACAAGCAAAAGAAAAGGGAGAATTTCCCCTGGTGAGGAACAAAGTGTTAAGCCTCATAAGTGATATTAACATAAACTAATCCTACAATGCGTGCTAAAAACTAATCATTTCTAGAATCAAACTAACCAAAATAATTTGCACAATTCAGTTTGACTTCAAGAGGTCAAACTGCCTTAATCCAAACACCCCTTTAACTAAGACAGTTTTCATTTTAGCTTATAAATTTGAAATCTAGCTATTACAACTTAGATACCAGATAATAACTAGCTTATAATAAGACTAATAAGCATTAACCTATAAGCTAATAAGCCAGAAATCAATAAGCTACACTAATCTACTTATTTTTTGTTTTTGATGATAGTTTATAAGAGATAGGTAAAAACTAAAATTAAGACTATTAAACTAAGAACTAACAGAGTTAAACTAACATATTAAGCATATATAAGCTGAAACTAACAAGAATAAGCAATTAATAAGCAAATTAAGCAGTTATTAAACTAAGAAATTAAGACAAAAAAAGCTAAATAATAAACTTACTTGAGCCTTAGCTAAACAAAGGCATTAATAAGCTCAAGTGAGCAATCTACAAGCTCTGGCTTATCCTAGATAAGCCAGTATAAGTCCTTGGAAGCTTCTCCATAGCAAGCTTCCCGTCCCATAAGTCCAACAGTCAATTAAGCAAGGGTTTTTAAGTCTTTCATTTAGAGTTTTGAGTAGATTAAGGCTTATAAGCTCAATCACAAGCTTAAAGACTTTTGAGCAGCTGAGAATGAGCTTATGTAACAGTAACTTAGCATTTGAAAAAGATTAAGAACTTATGAGTAAAAACAAGAGCTTATGACAGATTATTTTAAAATAAAAACTCAATTTCATTAACTAAAAACTTGATTACAATATTTAAAAGGAGATTACAAGAGATTTAAATGAAAATTACATTAAGCTAATTTACTAAGCTAAAAGATACCCTAGAAAAGAAAAGATAATCCTTGTGTGTGAGGAGTGAAGGGCTATTTATAGCCATCTTCTGAAGCTTCTAGGCTCCAAAGTTTGTTAGATCCTCCTCCAATCATTGGCCCTTGATTCCTCTAATCATGATAAATCTCATCCGTTAGATCACTTATGAGCTCACACGGATTGCCAGATTGGCAATCCGTGGTTTGTAGCCTTTGTGTTACTTATGAGAGTACTCTCGTGCAAAATCTCCCATACAATTATGCATTTCTTCATGCCACGTGCATTCCTTTGATGAATTGACCAATGAGCAGCTCTATGAATGATGTTTAAAACTCTGCCAACAACCATGTACTTAACCCATTGAATTGTCTTTTCTGCCCCTTAATAATAAAACCCAATGAATTTTACCGAGGTAAATGAAAGAAAAGAAACGGGTGAACAGTGGTAAAAACACTTTTCCCGCTCAATTTACCTGAAGGGTGCTTTGACTTTTGTTGACCCGATTTAATAAAAAGTGGTTTCGTCCGGTGAATTATATTGGGCCATAGATTTTAACAAATGTTACCTTTGTTTTATAAATGTTAACATTTTTGTTAACATTTAGGATTAGTGAACCTTACATTTGTAACTTTTGGATTTTATGAGGAATGAATTGTAACTTTAGATTTTTTGTCATTTTGTGGTTTGACTTAGATTGACTGAGATTTGACTTTGTTGACCATTGATAGCTTCCTCCCGGCTATTTGTGTGCTCTTCCGTTCTTGTGTTCGATTTTTTTGCCACTGTTTACAATACCGTTTTTCTTGTAGTTTTTGCTTTATCCGTACCTGCATATACAAAACATAAAAACAAGCATATCTTTGCCATTTTTATTACGTTTTTGGTCTTTATTGGGTTTATTTTAATATAAAATGGATATGTGTTTTCACACATATCACTTTCTCATCTAATCCTTCCAAGAAAATCAAACTTACTATAATCCCTCCTAGACAATTATTTGTCAACATATCTAGTGATGAAGATATCACCACCACACCTTCTCTTACAACAACCTCCTCATCTCCAACTCCTCTAAATGCACCATCAAAAACCACATCCACTAATCAAACATCATCAAGTCAAGAAAACCACATCTCTCCTTTCACTCAAAACTGTCAATATTTCACCACCATCTTCAACATAACCAACTTCTCCTCATCACTTGAACCCCTTGCTTGAAAACATTTTGGATGTTCCTTCTAGACCTCTAAATCCTCAACCACTTCAAAGTCATCCTTCCTTGGATATCACACTTTCTTTGTCCCCAATCACTCCTCAACCACCATCTCAACCACAACCTCAACCACCTATCATGGGTCATCCTCTTTTCTACAACTATCATGACTATCATAGGTCAACTTGCATTTGTTGTTCTCATAACCGAAACCTTTTCTTCACCCTAAGATATGAGATGAATATCATGTTTGCTCATCTTGAATATCTTCTTACTACCGCAATCACTTCACACCTTTCCACCCCGCCTTATAAAAAATCTAAATGTTTTCATAAACTGAAACCCCAAACCTTTTGCTAAAAAAGTCATATCTCTATGAATCATTAAATCATTTTAAGACTTATGTAGTATTGTTTCTCTTATCTCTTGTATTAGTTCCTAGTTTTGTCTTGCATAATTGTATTAATTGAATGAGCTAATGAATGAATTTCTTTTCTTGTTGGTGGACATGAAACTCCTTCTTTTGATAATATATATATAGTATATTATAAGATAATATATAAATAAATATATATATATATATATATATATAATTAGTGTTAACTTGAAAGATATTTGTCTTTGTACTTGTAACTTTAACTTTGTTTGGGTAGCAAACAATTTCGAAAGAACGATCCCTTGGTGCCTAGTCGAACAAGGGGAGCCATACTCCAGGGGGAGTCTTGATATCGTCGATTTCTTTCTTCCTTCAACACTCGATCGATCATATCTTTGAATTCCACAAAAAAAAGGGGAAAAAAAACATAACTCATTTAATAATTTTGACGATCTTTTAATTTTATTTAAAATAGTTTATATTTTGTCATCATTAAAAAGAGAGAGATTGATATACAAATAAATGTCTATAAATGTTATTTATATTTTTTAACCTCTCAACGTTTTTGATAATAACAAAATACAAAAACGTTTAAATATAAATAAACGTTTACAAATAATTAATGTAAAATTTTATTTCAAGATTTGGTGATCACTTAAGGTATGACAAACAAATTAATTAATTCATGATTATGAACAAGAAATAATTTTCTCTAATCCTCACTTTTAATTCTATCCAAAGTAGTTCTCAACGAATACATTTAAAAAAATATTCTCTATTAAATAAAAAACTTTTTTATTAAAAACTTAAAATTTGAAATTCAAATTTAAAAATTAAATTTTCCCTCCAAAACGGAAGCTTTTACACCAGATACAACCTTCCCCACAAAAAGACAAAAAAGGAAGCGGAGTCTAGGCAGCGGCCCCCTTATAGGCCTGGCGGCCCCCTATAAATAATGGGATCGTCCGGGACCGGCCCCCAGAGAGACCTTGTTGAGAATCCCTGCCCCTATAAATACGCTCATTCCCAGCAAAAAAGATAATTTCCCTTTGGCCAAAATTTTCAGGTCTTTTCTTTCTCTCTCTAAACTTCTATTTCTCACTAAATAACTTGATCACGTAACATACTTAGATCTTGTTTCAAGTATTTAATCTCATTCTTCACATCTCTTCCCTCTCATTCAAGTGCAAGATAAGAACACCTCCGTATTCGACAAGAAACTAAGTGTTAATTAGTAATTCTATCCTTCCTTTCTCTAAGTACCCAAAAACTCTATTGAATTTATCTTGTTTATTTGTTGATCGATATTGTGTAGATCTGATAGGTATAGATCTTGTGAGTGTGTTAAATATCTGTGAAGTGGTAGATTGGTTCTAGCTAAGATTAGGACTCGACATTTAGCTTAGTGTCGGAAAATAACGTAAGCGACGTGTAAACGGTTTTCTCCGCCTAAAGGGAGCTTATTGACATAGTGAACTCTCGAGTCAGATACTCGGGGAGTGGAGTAGGGAGAAGAGGTGCTTCGTAGTCGAACCACTATAAAATCTTGGTGTCTTGGTTTGGTTGTTTATTTCCTTATCTCTTTACATTATTATTGTTATTATCGTGTTTTAGTTTAGATAGTTATTGCTTGTTCTTTGTGATTTATTGAACATCTAACTCGAATCATAACATTATGAAATTAAACTTTAAACGCAAATCAAACTGTAAACTATTCAACCCCCCCCCTTCTATTTCACAGATGGAAACTTTCATTAATCAATCAAATATATTAAAGAAATGTTTAAGAAATTTGGATTAGAAAATCAAAACTAATGAAAACCAACCCCCATTTACACTGATACAAACCACGAAAGGACGAATGAGTTTGAGTCGTGTAGATAGTACGCAAATATCAAGGCATGATGAGGTAGTTTATTATACTTGCGGCTGTAGTTATGCCTGATATCATGTTAGTGTACAACCTTTGTGCCCGCTTCCAAGAGGCACCAAAACATCTCATCTTGAGTGGTTAAGCGTAATCTTCCGATACATTAAAGGCACAATGCACTTTGGATTATGATATCCTAAGGGGACCCACATAGAACAGTAGTATATGCGACCTCTGATCATACGGAGGAGATATGTGATCAAAAGATCATAGCGGTAATTAGTACGTTTGAGGATGTTGTTTGACATCGTAGGTTCTCGAAAAACAAACCCTCTTGCTATAACCACTAGCAAAGCCGAATACGTAAGCGCCAGAAAGTTATGTCCAAACAAGCATTAGGATAACAATGCTCTTATCGACTTACGACACTTTGACTCGACGACGTTCCGATCATACGGTGCTACAATAAAGGCGCGATTTGACCTTAGCAAAACCTGGTGGCATGACATTCTCGAAACCAAACACATCCGAAATTTCGTCAACACCTTAATTATATTAAGAAGTAAAACGCTGAACAAGGAATTATACGGTATAGTCAGCAGATAGTAACTGTACCGACTCACTCTTTACCATTCTATTAGTAGAAATACTCATAGTGTGTAAGTCTACGGACATTTGGTGTAGAGAACAACAAGCATACGGGAATCTGGTACTTTGGTATTGGAGGACTTAAAGGCTTTGAGCTGGAAAACCTGTCAAGAAGGTTCTTTATTGAATCTATCTGATCATATGCGCAATATTCGTACTGTATGGTAATCGACTCACCATGTTTCTAAAACAAAGAGTTGACTACTCCAAAGCAAACGGCTACTGGTAAAGAGATATCAAATCCGTTCCTAGCTGATAGTTTGCTAAAAACTATAAGGTTATCATTGCACCTTTTTATTGCAACAAAGCATTGACTAGTCCATAGCAAATGACTCATGGTAAAGACATATCAAATCCGTTAATAGCTGATAGTTTGCTAAAAACTATATTGTTCATACTTAAAGAATCCGTTGAAAGACGCATGCTCACACTCAAAGGTTTGAAGACATCAAGAAAGCTAAGTAAATGAAGCCTCCACACCTCTAAAATCAAAGTCTTCTTCAAAATATTAAAGATTTGAAGAATTGAAGAAGAAAGATCATAAAAGCTTTCATGATTACATCAAGTATGAGCATGTCAGACTAAAGTTCAGCATATGGCAAAACCAAGAAAAGATCACATATACTTCAAGCAAATTAGAGATCAAGATCGAACGTTAAAGATTGGATTACTGGTGAAGCATCTGACTATCAAGTGATGAACCGCAAAGACAGCGAGCTAATATGCTATGAATTCAAATATGTACGCTACGAAGACCTCACTTAGGGAGAGATTGTTAGAAACACAATTTCATAGTCTAACAAGTGAAGCTCGGTCTTGAAGAAAATTGGCGTTTCATAGCTCGTTAAGCTCGTTAGTTAGTTAATTAATATTAAATTATGTTAATGGATGTAAATGGGTCTTTATGTCCAAAAGCTCGCAAAAGCCCAAAAGACATGTCCCATAAAATGCGGGGGGCCCGCACCCCATTAGTGTTAAATACACTTTGTTCTTATCATAATAGTTGCTATCAATATACTTTTAGGTATTTCTAGCCACCCAAATAGTTCTCTTTCAATATTTCAATCAATCCTTTATTAAAATCATCTTGATTCTACATACATTGTTAGAGGTTTATATGAAATGATCATGGAACCTACAATAGTTTATGTGACAAAACTTTGAAAACATATTCATAACCGTGCTAAGTTTGAATCGATTGACTATGATTGTTTTGTAAACTTAAACCGAAAAAATTGTTGCCTCGTTTTTGCTCTCAGAGTTCTATAGTCAATTAACTTTTGTTATAACTTCACGGGTCCTTTTTGTGGTCACAATGTTATACAAAGTAAGTCATTCTCTCTCACTCTTGAGGAATTCGGTCAAATCTTAAAGATACCATTCAAAGGTCAAGCATTACACACCGACATGTGGTCACTCGACTACTTGTCAGTAAGTGTTACTAGTAAAGGTCATTATAAAACCACTCCTCCATCCCTAAGTGTCGTCAAGTCCTTCATTCAAATTCCTAGATAAGGTCAAGTCACTCGTACTAAAAACAAGAAAACTATTGTCGTCAACAAAAATGAAATCTTAACTCAAGAAATTCAACCTCATATGAAACCATGGGTTGATATCATTCGTGAAAACGCCATTTGTCTAGGAGGTTATAAGGATCATGTCTTCGCTTGTCTTTGTCATATGCTTTATTGCATTGAAACCTCCACTCGATACAATCTAGCATTCTTTGTTCTCAAAAGAATAGAAAAGACTCGAAGCAAACCTAAGGAACTCTTGCCTTACGGAATGCTTTTGACTAGATTATTCAAACATGTTGTGTTCGTCTTTCCTGAGCTAGCAATTGATCTATATATCTCACATGATCGAGTCATGCATCTCCTCGCTCCTCACTATGAGCAAAAGACGCGATCGGATCATGGCAAGAAAAGACCTCGTGAGTCAAATGCTAGCTCCTCCTCCACCACTCTAAATCACCCATCCTCATCTCATCCGTTAGATGATCCCATTGATGAAGATGATGATGAATCATTTCATTCCAACTCCTCATCTCCGTCCTAAAATATCTCCTCATCATCCAATGTTGTTTCTAGAGTCCATCATAACCCTACTCATGAAAGTCATTACTTGAATACCCATCTCTTTGAAACTATTAATCTTCAAACACAACAACAAGATGCTCACAAAAAAGGGTTAAGGTCAATTGGATAAGCTCTCAAGAACATGATGGGTGAAAAACGGAAGTGAACATGTTGGGGCAACTACTAAGAAACTATTATTATTATTATCTTTCTTGATTAATACATTATATCCTTCTATTATTAGGACTAGTAATGGCAAGTGACAATTGCATTTGACTTGGATGATTTTCCCCACTTTATCAACGCTCTATGATTAGCAAAATGATTATGAATGTGACATGCGAACAATGACACTATTTGCTAAATGATGTGCATGCTAGTTTAGGACTACATATTATTGCTTGAATTAGTGGATTCTTGAATTTGGTAGATGCCGAAATCACTGGACTTAAGAAAAAGGAAAAACTAGAAATTTTCATTCTTCCAGAAAACGGCCCCTTTAAATACCCGACAGCCCACTAATATATTTGGGACCGCCTGGTAATATGGGACCGCCAACAGGAGGGAAAGAAAATTTCGAGTTTACCTCTTTTTCTGTATCTTTGACCCTCCTACCTACATCCTCAAGCTGTCATTTCCTTGTTTGGCTAAACCATCTTTGGCATCCTCTTCCATCCACACCATGCTTTGCCATGTTATACTACCCTTTGCATTATTTAATCATCAAACTCTCACACCTTACTACCACCATCACCTTCTTCATCCTATTCTCCTTCTTCATCAATGTCTTGCTCAAACCACCATTCCAACTTCTCTAGAAAACCAAGAATTTCGGTTAGACAAGTTTGGAAACGCAAAACATCCACTCCAAAAATCATCACCTCCTTCCCAAAATAACTCACCTCCTTTTCCTCCAAGAGTCTACTTACAATCTCCTTTACCACCATCATACAATCCCTTAAGAGATCAAAAGATCAATCAACTCCTCAACATCTCAACCATCCTTGATTCACACACTAATCCATCCAATGCCTACATTCATGCACCACCTTCACCACCACCACAACAAATTCATCCTCCTTCTCATGCTCAAGTTGAATTTCACTCAAGCTTTTGTCATTGTTGCAAGTTTTTTAGACATCAATTCTACTCCTTAAGAAATGAAATCAACTTCATTCACTTTCTTCTAACCCATCCCATACCTCCAACCTGTATCCCTCCAACTCATGTGTCACCAACCCCTTCTTTTTTTCCCTTTTTAATTAATCTTTCTCTTATGATTAATCTACCTAAATAATCGACCTTTCATCTTTTGATTATGGCATCTTCTATTTTTCAAAAGTTCACTAGTGAAGATCTATGCCTTATTATGTCTCTATGATAATCTACTTTCTATTGTAATGCTTCATACAAATATTGTATCAATTTGTCATTGCTCGTATTAGATCTAGTTTTATTTTATGTTGTATGAATGTATTAGTTGCATTTGCTATTGTATGAGTTTCTTGTTGGTTGAATGAAACTCTATTTTGGGTTACTTAAATATAATGTGTTGCTTTACAAGATATTTGTCTTGCACTTGTATTTCTAATCTTATTTTGTAACATACAATTTTCCTAAGATCGATCCCTTAGTGCCCCGAACAAGGGGGAGCTCACATCAAAGGGGAGTCTTGATATCGTCGATTTCTTTCTTCCTACAACAACTCGACGATCATTGGTATGTGCTTAATTACACATACATTTTTCCTATTAAAATGAGCCTAAAATGATCAAAATATACCAAAAATACATTGCATTTGTGTGTTTTATATTTATATTGTGCAGGTAACGGATATCAACAAAAAGGACAAAAAATGAAACCAAAACGACAAAACCAAGCACGGGAATGGAAAGAGCGTGAAAAGTCAAAGTCAACCAAAAACTCAACCACGACAAAGTCAAAGTCAAAAGACGAAGCCGAACCCGAAGAAACACTTAATGGACCCACCCGAACCCATCTAATGGGCCGGGTCAGCCCATTAGTGCATTATTGAAGACCAAAACTAAGCTTATATAAGCTTAAGGCCCGAACCAAATCTAGCCCAATATAACACTTAACGAGCCTAGCTGTTAAGTCATTTCACCATTAGTCCCTATGGACTGTCCCTGAAACCACTATATAGAAACTCAGGGACTGAGGTTGCCAAGTCCTCAAACCTTTAACACCACAAGGATGATCTGTGCAATAGATATATACCACTTGAGGGACTATTCCTGCCAATTACCCTATAACTTTCAAAGTCATACCAAAAAGCCCGCCAACACTGTTTCACTCTCTCTTTCCCCCTTTTTACCCATAACCAGACAAAACTCTTTTACCCCAAAACAAACATGTCACTTTTCCAGCTTAAACCCTACCCCATAACAGTCCAAATCAACCTTGGCGATCCTTTGTATCCCCATTTGTTGAAGAAAAGAGACAAGAAATCAAGGGCTCAGATTCAAGGCTTGATGGGTAAGATGATTCGATGGTCATGATGAAGACTTTGAAGTACTCACACAACAAACACAACAAGCACACATAGCAGCTTGTGCTCCTCTATAAATAGAAGCTTATTTTTAGTTTTAGGGGAGGGATGTAATTTAGGATTAGTTAACTGTATTTTAAATGTCTTTATTTATGTTTTCTTGTCTTTAAATTATTGTCTTTCAATTTCAAGCTTTGTACTCTTTAAATTATTAATGAAATTTTAGTTCTAAGTTTTTTTTCAACAGGTTTAAGAATATACTGTTTCATTAAGAAAGATTTTGGATTTTTAGCATTTTTTAGAGCATGATGAATTGTGGATGGCCATGGATTAGAACCTCATGGGAGATGTTAGGATGATGGTTTGGTAGTATTTATTCAATCTTACAGCATGGACCACTTGTGAGTTTAAGTTTTCTCATTTTCTAGCTTTGTTACTTTTCAAATTATGTTCTAGCTTAATTGTGCTTGAAAGTTGTTGTTCCTTGCTTATTGTTGTTGGTATATCGTTGTGGTCTGGTACCTACAAGTTTTGGTTTGAAAAACCCTCAACCAGTTAAAAAAAATGGTAAAATAAGTTTTTAAAGGGTGTTTGTTTAGTCTATTTAGGTTTGACTATAAAAAGTCAAAGCTGCATTTGTGCCTTGATCAAGCTTAGAGTAGTTATGGTAGTTTTAAAAATCTATTTTCCAGAGTTTTCAAGTAGTAAAATTGTGTTTCAAGATTGTGAGATCTCCTAGTTTGCATTTGTGGTATCATTGCTTCCTTAATCTGCTAGATCTTCAATCTTTGTCTTAAGTTATGTTTTAATAGTAGTTGTTGCTTCATTTTAACTATTATTATGCCATAGAAGTGGTTTTAGTTAGCCAACACTTGTTAGTTTGATTTTGAAACCTGTCATAATTCCATAAGTATTAGTTGCAAAAAGTTTCAAAAGCCCCGTTTCAATCATAGAATTAGGTTAGTGAATTTTTGATTTAGGTCTTGATACTTGGTGCACAATTAGTTTGTAGGCTAATATTCATCTGTTTCAGCTTATTTTTAAGTTTTAAGCTTATTTGATTAGCTAAAGTTAGGGCTGCAAGTAGGAGTGTAGAAAACTCAAAATCTCAAAGTTTCATTTTTAGTCTAAACAGCCTCTTTTAATTACCTTAATCTAGCTTATTATTTGTTCAAAATGTTCAAACCTTGCTTTTCTGTGCTTAATGGTGGATAGTTTTTACGTGTTTTAAGTTTCAGAGTCGAGCTTTTTCATTAAGCCAATAAAAATCTAGCTTAAAAAGCCTTTTTTTGAAAACTGTTAAGCCTATAAGTGCATACTGAAATAGCTTTTCAGTGCTTTCTAGTTTATTTTCTTGGCTTATTTATGTTCATAAGTGCTTATTAGGTGTAGCTTGTTATCTGTTTTTGCTTATTTTCCTTTACATTGTACTTATTAGTCCTAAAAAAAGCCAAAAGTTTAGCTATATACTGACTTAGTGTTAAAATAGTGCAAACTGTCAGCTTATTGTGCTTATTCCCAGCTTATTTCTAAGATTTGAAAAAAGTTGCTTTTTAAAAGTTTGTTGTTTTTGCTTATTTTACATGTTTTTAAAAAAAAAGTTTTCCAAAAAGGAAGGCCACAGGACTCGAACCTGTGACCTCCCCCTTTACAAGTAAACGTATTTAACACACACTCTCTTAACCATTAGCACTAGTAAGGCCATCTGTTTATATCTTGCATAATTTAATATTTGTACCCTTTTAGCCCATTTAGCTTTTCATCCTTTATTAGCATATTTCGTGCTTATTTCAATAAGCACTTTTCACCATTTTATTTTTCTTAGATTCTGCTTACTTCAAAGTATTTTTCACAATTTTTTCATATTTTTCCAACTTCGGTTAGTAATTTTAATTAATTTTTATTATTAAAACTGTTTTTAATTCATAATAAAAAATATAAAAGTCAAAAAATATATTTTTTTTAAAATTTTCTTTTATCA
>BQNB010025339.1:48139-59755 GCA_026074375.1 Tanacetum coccineum
AAACCAAAGCCAAAGATATAAATATCTTATTGGGCCAACTCGTACCCCACTTAATGGGCCAGATCAGCCCATTATATTTATTTCTTAATTTAAAAGCCCAAATCCATTTAAAAAGCCCATAACCCTTTATGTAAATAACCTAGGCCCAATACAAACCTAACCCCGTTAGCCCACAACACCACTAAACTGTTTACACAGTTAGTCCTTAAGGACTAACATTGCTAGTCCTTAAGGACTAACAAGTTTAGTCCCTCCCATCCTAAAACCTTTGCACCACTCGTCCTTACCCCCTAACACCCGTCACAAAACAAACGCACAGTAACTTTCCCGCCTAATTTTACTCACACCTCTCCTCACCTCTGCCAAACCTGCACTACCAAACAAACCTTCCTTAACTTATTCCCCACAACCAAACAAACCTTAATTGACATTTTCTTCAAGGAAAATGACAACCACGTTGGCAATCCCAAGTGGTTTGATTGGACAAGGCAAAATTGAGGGCTCAGATTGAATTAAAGTAGCACAAGATGGAATTGAGGGCTAGGATTGAAGCTTGGAATGCTCTCACACAAGAAACACAACTCAAATGGCCAAGAACACGAAGAACGACTATAAAGAGTGTATGTTTTTCACACAGTGAGGAGTAGTTTTTTTAGTTTTTTAAGTTTTTAGAATAGCTTATTTATTGTCTTTTCAACTTATTTCAATTGTAACTCAGCTTATTGTACTTTCTTTTTAAGTCTTGTAAAAGTTTTTAAGTATTAATGAAATTTGAAGTTTTATGTTAAATTCTCTTTTTATGATAATGCAATTTTAAGGGATGAAAATGTTTGTTAATCTCTTATAAGCTTTTTTTATCTTTTACTTAAGTTGTTTTACTTAATCTATATAAACTTTTTCATAGTTTATATAGTTTAAGTCATTTTTACTCAAAATCACTCAAAAAGCTCTATTGGAAGATAAGCCGGATTTGGAAGGGCTTATAGGGTTATACTAGCTTGTTTTCAAACAAGCTAGAGCTTGTAGACAAAGCTCTAAAGAGCCTTTATGCCATTGTTTAAGCAAAGGGCTTTGTAAGTCCTCATTTTCCATTTTATAGCCTCTTTACTGTTCTGCTTATTTTAAGTGCTTATTACTGCTTATTTTCTTCTTTTCTTTGCTTATCTATGCTTATATATGATGTTCATAGCTTATTTATGCTTACTTGTTGTTTAGTTATCAATTGCTTATGTTTTTCATTAAAACTGTTGGTTATAGCTTAATATCGCTTAATATGTTTGCTTATTCAAAAGTGCTTATCCTCTATTGAAAATTGCTTAATATTACTTAATATTGATTATTGGTTATCTGTTTTTAAATAACTTAGCTTAAACTAGTTCAAATCAAGCTTAAATTAAATTTTGAAAACTTAAAGGGGTGTTTAGGTTAAGAAGGTAAAATGGGTCAAAAATGGTTTAAAATTGTTTTGGGTCATTAAGCCAACTTTAACAATCTCCTTTAAGTTGTTTTAATCTATTTTAATAAGTTTTTAAAGTTTAAAAATAAGTTTTAAGGTATTTTCTATAAGTTTTCTAAATCTAAGGTCTTGGAACTTTTTCAAACTGCTTATTTTCCAATTCTTGCTTAAAGAGAGTTTTAAGATTTTGGTCATGGTCCATTTTGTGTTAAAATGCAGTAGTAAAAGAATTGGTTAAGTGTGCATTTGCCTTGTGGGTTTTATACTCAAAATCTGTCAACTCTTGTTTTAGCTTTAAAAGTTTAAAGAAAGTCATTTTTCAATCTTAAATTTAGTCAAGTAAATGTTAGTTTTAAGCTTTGAAATTTCTTGCACAAGTAGTTAGTAGTATAAGCTTAATCTTTTTAATCTTTTTGTGGTTTTAAAATAGCTTTTACTAGCCTATTATTGGGCCTGCAAGTAGCATATCTGTCTTTTGGAATCAAAATACATCAGTTTGAGTCAGTCAATTTCAAAGGCTTTTTTTCAACTTATTCTCTTAACCATTTTGCTTAATTTTTGTTTTCTTGAATTCTTTGAGTCCTAGTCTTTACTTGTTTTCACTTTTTAGCCTTTTCCATGTGCTTAGTAGTTTTATTTTTAGCTTAAAAGTTTGGTGCATAAGTCCTTTTTAAACTGTCAATATATGTCTGCTGTCCTAATGCTTTTAATGTCCTTTCAGCTTATTTAGTGTGCTTATTTCCATTTCTTTATGCTTATTAAGTTTAGGAATAAGCATGCTCTAGCTTATTTAGTTGTCATTTGCTTATTAGGTCTTTAAAAAGCCCAACAGTTTAGGCTTGGTGTTAAAAAAGCAAATTTGTCACTTTTGGTTTTAGCTTATTTCTAGCTTATTTTTGAGTTTTGTAAAAAGTTGCTTTTTTAAAGTTTGTTATTTTAGCTTATTTGTTAGCTTTTTAAAAATAAATTTAAAAAAATGTTTTTTTCAAAAAGAGAGGTCACGGGGGTCGAACATGTGACCTCTCCTTTATAGCACAAGCACCTTAACACACACACTCACAACCATCTGCCCTTGGGTCTTTTTCAGTTATAACTTGCATTATTTTTTATTTATACTCATTTTAGCCATTTTGCTTAACAGCTTATTATAGCTTATTTCCTGCTTATTTCAATAAGCTGTTTGAACCATTTTATTTTTCTTAGGTTTAGCATAGTGAAAAGTACTTTTCCTGAATTTTTCAGAATTTTACAAATTAGTTTAGTATTTTTAATGCATTTTTTAGATTAAAAGTGTTTTTAATTCATAATAAAAAAATTAAAAGTCAGAAAAATATAATTCTTTTTTCTAAAATTTTCTTTTATCATTTAGGACTGTTAAAAATTAAATTTCCAATTTTAGGGTTAAATTTGTAGATTTTAAGTTTTTAAAGAACGGATTTTGATCCCGTTATCGTTTTAGGGTTAAATCTTTAATTGCTTTAGTTTTTAGCGTGCTTTTACTTGTTTTTGCATTTTAATTATAGGAATAGAATCCAAATCAAATATTGACCATTCAAACACGCGATCATAAACGTAACCTCGATTTTCAAATTCGGACCTCGTCGGGACACGACCCGAGAAGGCTTTTTTGGGATTTTACTTTGGGTAAAAGTAATTTCCTTCTTAAAAAGCCTTACAGAATACTTACCCACTCTTCTATAATTGATATTATCATATTACATATTTATATTATATATATTTATATATACTAAAGGATTGCAGTCAATTTTTGGCGTCGTTGCTGGGGAGGTGTGTGCGATTATCAAGTTTACGTTTGAAGATTAGTGTTTGAAGACCCTTCCCCGTGAAGTTATTGCTTTCATTTGTGAATATTTTCAAGTAGTCAGAAATACCAAAAAAAATTGAAAAACAACAAAATCAACCGTTGTGTCACTTGTGATTTCGGCTCACCTTTAGATTACAAACTATAAGAGAGGTATAAGGAGGGTCGATCCTATGAACTTCGACCCGAAAGGAGAAGGTTTTTAAAACGCTTCGCGCTTACCCGCTCCTCTGCTTCTTTGTGCGTTTTCTAAAGAGCTACTATACACTTGTTAGATTATCGCTTACCAAAATTATTTTTTTCTTTCTTATGTATTTTGCTATAAATAATCGTCTCTATCCTCTTATTCGTTTAATTCTTATCTTCTTTACCCTCTTATCCGTTTAATTCTTTGACATATCTTCGTATAACCAACGTGAGTGTGTGGGGGTGTGGACAACCATGTGATGGCTTTTATTGTTATCTATGTACGTGCCAGCAGTGTAGTGTTAATCTTATAAATTGAATTTGTTTAAATTTCACTTATGGAGAAGGAAAGCATGTCACTTGTTGCGGGTGTGAAGGCCCGTTAAACGGTGGATTTTGTTCATTTTGCGCTTCGAGAGCTGGAAATTCATTCTCTTTTGATCCAAATCCAAATTCTTTCGATGATTCTCAAAATCTTTTCGACTACCCTCCACAACCCCAGTACCAGACGTATTCTTGTGAGTTATGTGGGAACGATGCTCATTATGGTTACGATTGTCCACCTCAAGTTCCGATTATCTCTAATCCGGAACCATGCTACAATCAAAACTATGATGAGTTCCCACAAACTTTACCAAGTTTTCAACAACAAATTCTTTGTTGTGAAAATTGCGGGGGTCTTCATGCGACTTTTGAATGTCAACAGATGAATCAAAATTTTCATGATTCCAATTCTTTCGGTTTTGACCAATTTCAACCCCTGTAATTTCCCGTCATTCATCAACCTCCTCAAGAAATGAGAATGGAAGCTTTGCAAGCCCGAAAAGACCTAATGAAATCGATACAAAACTTTTTAAAGAAGTTTAATCGTATTTCTTTTAGGGAAACACCGAAGGTTTTAATACAAGCTTGGGACAATTTTTTTGAAGTTAAGCATGCTCAACCCGAGGATGTACAAGAATTGCTTAACAAACTTCTTCAAGATTTGCAAAGTATAAACGAGGAGTTGGCTGATTTTATTAATACTCCAAACTGGAATCGTCCTGCCTTCTGTAACAATGATGATAATGATGATGATGACGAGGAGTATACTATTGCAATCACACCCGTCTTACCAACCGAGGAACCCGATTTACCAAAATCAGACTCTCTTATAATGGAGGATAAGCATCTCGACACTATTCTGGAAACGGAATCGGACGAATTAATAAAGTCTAGTGTTGAGGACCTTGTCCATACCCCAAGTGAGTCCGATGGTATATCCGAAAGTGAATGTGATTTGCCTGTTTGTGATGATTCTTCTCCGAAAAAGGATGCGGTGTTAGATGATATCATTTCAATTCCACCGGGAAATGGTAATGATCATTTTAATGCTGAATCTAGTCTAATTGAATCCGTGCTTTATTGTGATAACGTGATATCTTCTCCTAAGATTGATTTCCTTCTCGAGGAGTTCGCCGGTGAACTCGCTCTTATCGCTCCAATTCCACCGGGAATTGTTGAAGCCGACTTTGATCCGAAGGGAGATATCCGTTTTATTGAGAATTTGATGTATGATAACTCTTTTCCTCGCTCTCTAGAAACTCTTAAAGATGATTCTAAAACTGTCATCGATTCCAACAATGATTATTCTTCGAGTCATGACGATTCTCCCTATAGTGAAGACATCGATTATGTCGATGCATTGCCTCCCGATCCTGAGCTCGTCAGCTTAGAGGTGGTAGGGAATGTTGTCCAAGAAGATGGAGAGATTGATACCAATATTCTTCTTACAATCAAGGACGATATTCTTTGTGAAAAATTGTTGAAGGTCAATCTTCTTATTGCTAAGATCGAAGCATTAAAAGATAATCCCACTCCATCTTCTGATTTTGTAACTAAGTCTCCCTCCACATCTTCTAACTTTTTCTTGGAGGAGACCAACACTTTTGATAATTCTTTACCCCAATTTAAGACTTTTAATTTTCTTGACGATCATACGAAAGAGACGAGTAATGGCAGTACCACTACTCATGTTGATATTTCCCTTCCCGAGTATGATTCATTTCACCTTGATAGTGAACCTGATTCGGGGGATTTCTCTATGGATGTGGTTGAGGATATTTTTGATAATCCAACAAGAGAACCAAGAGTTCATGTGCCTAATGTTTTACCCACCCATCCCACCCTTCATCTGGATTCGGATTTCACTCTTTCTAGTGATTCCCTCGAATCCGACCTTGTAGTTTCTTTTCCTTCCGGAACTAGAAACAAGATTTTCGATCTAGGGATATTCAGTGGAGTCCAATCTAAGAGATTTCTATCACCGGATAAATTTTCTATCTCATTCATCCGTGATCCTCCTTTTCCAGTGATTGACACTTTGCTTTCATTTTCATCCGAAAATGAGGACAAAGTTGTGACTCCTGGTATTCTTGCGGCAGACGAGGAGAAATCTCCTCATCTCTTATCTCATCGGGGCTTTAAAGCTTTCCATCTCATTTCTGAAAGCCCGATGATGATTTCTGGAGAGGACATTCCTATCTTGGATGTTCCGTTTCTCCATTTCTATCCTCCTTGACTAACTCAAGTATGGGGGATCGAGTCAGGCTCAAGATTCGGTAAACTAAAATTAGCGCTTCGTGGGTAGCAACCCATGCTTTTCCTTATATAATTATATAGTAGTAATGAATAAGTGTGTTGTGAGAGGGCTCGCTTCTTTCATTTTCCGTGTTTTGTGTTTTTGTTGTATGTCCAGGATTGCCCGGATTTTGGAAGCCTCTCGTGATCATGGTTTTGTCCTTCGTTCACTCGAACTTCAAATCATCAGCTTCATTATGGGAATCCAATATCCTAATCTTATCGACTAACGTTTATCTTTGAGCATACTTAATAAACGGCTTTAGATTTACGTAGAGACCCTTCTTATAACATTGAGGACAATGTTTAGTTCTAGTATGGGGGGATCTTTCGATTTGATTGTACCTGCAGCCGTTGTTTTCACGTAATCCCGTTTTTACCACCAAAATACCAAAAAAACATGAAAAAAAATTAAAAATTTTTCAAAAACAAAATAAGTGTTTTGTCACAATTTTGACCTTCCTGCTGGGTGGAATAAGAATAAATTTTGACTCGATCGAGCGTGTTGAGCTCTAGCTTGTTCCTTAACTTTTAGACTAAGCATTCGCGGATCTTTTTATTAAAGATTTTAAATTTGCGAAGAACAAAAAATGATAGAGTTAATTATGAGTTAGATGCTAAACAAGGATTATTTGGAAATTTTACAAGCTCATGTGTGTAATTTGTGGCTTTTTCTCCCATAAGCTCCTAACCGGACTAATAATACGTGCTATTTTTGAAAATTAAACTCAAATCAACAAATTTTTGAAATATAGTCAATAACATTTTTGTCTTGGTTCAAATTTATACTTTAATTTTCCAAAAAGAAGTCTTCTCTATATATCGTGGTATAAAGTTTAATTAAAAAAAATGATGAATAAGGTAATAATATAAACCGTGGGCTGATAAAAGTTTACTGCCTCTTGCCGGCTCACAACCAATGTGGCAGTCTTCAAAAGAAGGCACATAGTAAGAATAATAATCCGAGACTGATAAAAGTTTGTTGCATCTTGCCGACTCACAACCGATGTTGCAGCTTCTAAAAAGGTCGAGGATTCCAATTGCATCATGGTTATATTAATGTTAAATGCAATAAATGTGATTTAATAAATATAGAGAAAATCTCTTTTTCTTAAATTTAAATATGCTTTCGAACTAAGACTATTTAAATTGTGGTTTTTCTAAATAAGCTATGTATAAACGGGAAACCTAAGAGTTTTGAAACAGAAGGTCCGTGAGTCTCAATACTAGTCTCTGTAGGGTGTCAAAAGCTTGGTCACTTAGCCGCGAGGTTGGGATGTGCCGAGACGAAAGTCGCCACATGGGATGATCTCGCCTTCAAACTCATTATTCTTGGGTGGAACGTGAAGCATAGAAATTTTGCAAAAAGTTGATCCATGGTTGAAATTCAAAATGGCATATTCACCTAATATATAATAATTGTCGGGAGTGAAAAGTTTCACAAGTTACAAGTATGAGTAGTGTTAGCATCTTAACTTATATTTAAAGGTGATTTCGTTTTTAAGCTTGGTTTGGGACAAGTGAAAAGTCGAGGACTGTGAATTTATCCTTTTAGGGCATTTTAGGATTAAAATGCGTCTTGTTCTATGACCCTAAAAGTTATGAAAATAACGAAAGTCAAACATGTGAGTTAGTTGCTTAAAAAGAAAAAGTATAAAAAAAATAAGAAAAAGGAAAAATACAAAAATATGTGTGTGAATAAGTGTAAATATTTAAAATGGTCAAAACAAGGCTTTTCAAAGCTATTGATTCTTTAATTCCCCTTGATGAACACTTATCTACTTTTGGAGGTAATTAGTCGAGGGGAAATTGAGATTCTTGATTTTCTAAAGTGTTTACTTATGGCATTGCGTGAGGACACGACAATATTTTAGTATGGGAGATTTTGGTATGTGCTTAATTACAAATACCTTTTCCTATTAAAACGAGCCTAAAATGACCAAAATATACCAAAAATACATTGCATTTGTGTATTTTGCATTTATATTGTGCAGATAACGGATATCAATAAAAAGAACAAAAAACGAAGCCAAAATTATAAAACCGAGCACGGGAATGAAAAGAGCGTGAAAAGTCAAAGTTAACCCCGACAAAGTCAAAGTCAAAAGATGAAGCCGAAACCGAAGAACACTTAATGGGCCCACCCGCACCCATCTAATGGGCCGGGTCAGCCCATTAGTGCATTATTGAAGACCAAAACTAAGCTTATATAAGCTTAAGGCCCGAACCAAATCTAGCCCAATATAACACTTAACGAGCCCAGCTGTTAAGTCATTTCACCATTAGTCCCTATGGACTGTCCCTGAAACCACTATATAGAAACTCAGGGACTCAGGTTGCCAAGTCCTCAAACCTTTAACACCACAAGGACGATCTGTGCAATAGATATATACCACTTAAGGGACTATTCCTGCCAATTATACTATAACTTTCAAAGTCATACCAAAAAGCCCGCCAACACTGTTTCACTCTCTCCTTCCCCCTTTTTACCCATAACCAGACAAAACCCTTTTATCCCAAAACAAACATGTCACTTTCCCACCTTAAACCCTACCCCATAACAGTCCAAATCCACCTTGGTAATCCTTTGTATCCCCATTCGTTGAAGAAAAGAGACAAGAAATCAAGGGCTCAGATTCAAGGCTTGATGGGCAAGATGATTCGATGGTCATGATGAAGACTTTGAAGTACTCACACAACAAACACAACAAGCACACATAGCAGCTTGTGCTCCTCTATAAATAGAAGCTTATTTTCAGTTTTAGGGGGGATGTAATTTAGGATTAGTTAACTTTATTTTTAAAATGTCTTTATTTATGTTTTCTTGTCTTTAAATTATTGTCTTTCAATTTCAAGCTTTGTACTCTTTAAATTATTAATGAAATTTCAGTTCTAAGTTTTTTTATACCAATATGTTTTTAAAGCTTTCTTGCAATTCAGCTAATTTATGTTTACAAGTCCTGTATATAAGCTTCTTTAAGCTTATGAACCTGTTTTATACTCATTTAAGTTTTTTTTCAACAAGTTTAAGAAAGTACTGTTTCATTAAGAAAGATTTTGGATTTTTAGCATTTTTGGAGCATGGTGAATTGTGGATGGCCATGGGTTAGAACCTCATGGGAGGTGTTAGGATGATGGTTTGGTAGTATTTATTCAATCTTACAGCTTGGACCACTTGTGAGTTTAAGTTTTCTCATTTTCTAGCTTTGTTACTTTTCAAATTATGTTCTAGCTTAATTGTGCTTGAAAGTTGTTGTTCCTTGCTTATTGTTGTTGGTATATCTTAGTTATGGTCTGGTACCTACAAGTTTTGGTTTGAAAAACCCTCAATCAGTTAAAAAATGGTAAAATAAGTTTTTAAGGGGTGTTTGGTTTAGTCTATTTAGGTTTGACTATAAAAAGTCAAAGCTGCATTTGTGCCTTGATCAAGCTTAGAGTAGTTATGGTAGTTTTCAAAATCTGTTTTTAAGAATTTTCAAGTAGTAAAATTGTGTTTCAAGGTTATGAGATCTCCTAGTTTGCATCTGTGGTATCATTGCTTTCTTAATCTGCTAGATCTTGAATCTTTGTCTTAAGTTATGTTTTAATAGTAGTTGTTGCTTCATTTGAACTGCTATTATGCCTTAGAAGTGGTTTTAGTTAGCCAACACTTGTTAGTTTGATTTTGGCAAACCTGTCATAATTCCAAAAGTATCAGTTGCAAAAAGTTTCAAAAGCCCCTTTTCAATCATAGAATTAGGTTAGTGAATTTTTGATTTAGGTCTTGATACTTGGTGCACAATTAGTTTGTAGGCTAATATTCATCTGTTTCAGCTTATTTTTAAGTTTTAAGCTTATTTGATTAGCTAAAGTTAGGGCTGTAAGTAGGATTGTAGAAAACTCAAAATCTTAAAGTTTCATTTTTAGTCTAAACAGCCTCTTTTAATTACCTTAATCTAGCTTATTATTTGTTCAAAATGTTCAAACCTTACTTTTCTGTTCTTAATGGTGGGTAGTTTTTACGTGTTTTAAGTTTCAGAGTCTAGCTTTTTCATTAAGCCAATAAAAATCTAGCTTAAAAAAGCTTTTTTTTTAAAAACTGTTAAGCCTATAAGTGCATACTGAAATAGCTTTTCAGTGCTTTTTAGTTTATTTTCTTGGCTTATTTATGTTCATAAGTGCTTATTAGGTGTAGCTTGTTATCTGTTTTTGCTTATTTTCCTTTATATTGTGCTTATTAGTCCTAAAAAAAGCCAAAAGTTTAGCTATATAATGACTTAGTGTTAAAATAGTTCAAATTGTCAGCTTATTGTGCTAATTCTTAGCTTATTTCTAAGATTTGAAACAAGTTGCTTTTTAAAAGTTTGTTGTTTTTGCTTATTTTACAAGTTTTTTTAAAAAAAGTTTTCCAAAAAGGAAGGACACAGGACTCGAACCTGTGACCTCCCCCTTTACAAGTAAACATATTTAACACACAATCTCTTAACCATTAGCACCAGTAGGGCCATCTGTTTATATCTTGCATAATTTAATATTTGTACCCTTTTAGCCCATTTAGCTTTTTAGCCTTTATTAGCTTATTTCGTGCTTATTTCAATAAGCACTTTTCACCATTTTATTTTTCTTAGATTCTGCTTACTTCAAAGTACTTTTCACAATTTTTTCAGATTTTTCCAACTTCGGTTAGTAATTTTAATTAATTTTTTTATTAAAACTGTTTTTAATTCATAATAAAAAATATAAAAGACAAAAAAATATAATTCTTTTTTTAAAATTTTCTTTTATCATTTAGGATTTATAAAAATTAAATTTTCATTTGTAGGGTTAAAATTGTAAAATTTGGGTTTTTAAAGAACGGGATTTGGTCCCGTTATTGTTTTTCTTCGTTTTTTTTCTTTAATTGCTTACGTTTTTGGTTTACTTTTCTTTGTTCTTGCATTTTAGTCACTTAGGATTTATAAAAAGTTAAAAAATCATTTTAGGATTAAATTTTGATAAATTAGTTTTTAAGTCATTTTTTTTAGGATTCCCGTTATCGTTTTTAGTATTTTAAGCCTTAATTACTTTCGTTTTTAGTGTGCCGTACTTGTTTTTCCCGTAGAAATAGAAAACCAATCAAAATCTTGTTATTCAAACATCAAATATCAAACCGACTTTCGACTCTCCATTGCACGCCTCGTACGGAAGAACGACCCGGGAATATCATATACTACTCGGATTTCATTGATTTTCTTTCTTTAAACCTTTTCAAGGGTCACTTGATTTGGTTTGGTTAATATAAGTAGTATTATTCTTTATATATACCTAAAGTTTGAAATCAATTTTTGGCGCTGCTGCCGGGGAGGAGTGTAAGCGATTGTCGTTCCGACGTTTGACAATTAGTGCTTTGAAGATCCTTCCTTTTGAAGTTATTTTCTTTATTAAAAATATAAAAATACAAAAATATTTTTCATTTCTTTAAGATAAAGAAAAAAATCAAAAAAATATAAAAACATTGTCCTTAATTGTTAGCCTCAAAATAATGAGTCGAACAATGGAAGTTCGTTCATAACTA
>BQNB010025340.1:0-24580 GCA_026074375.1 Tanacetum coccineum
CAACCGTCAACCCGTTTGACCACTTCCCTCGAAGTTTCTACTCTACTCATTGACTCGTTTGAGATAAATGCATACCCCAAATTAACGGACTATAGGTAAAGTGATTGTAACTGTCAACCTCTAAGATGACGTGCGCGTAGGAATGGCAATGGGGCGGGGCGACCACCTTCCATCCCCAAACCCGATTAGCAAACCACGCCCCAAACCCGCCCCGATCCTCAATGGGGATCTTATCGGGGCGCTCCATTGGGACGAGATGCTCCCCCATACCCGCTCCGATCCCCGTTGGGGATCTTATCGGGGTGACTTTATGAGCGCACTGCTCCACTAAATACACGCTGTTCTCCGTTTATTAATATTTTTACGCCATATTTTTTTTACAAATGTGATTACATGCAATAATATGAATAATCAAGAACCCACTAATAATATAATAATTAGTAGTGTTCATAAGTTTTCAAGAAATTTTACATAAATATTTTTAACCACATTAAAAAAAATCAAAACTTCTTTTAAAAACATTACACAAAAAAGTTTTTATTAATCAGTCTTGCAAAGATAATACTACAAAATTTTGATAATATTGGTTTATTACGTAAATACTAACATAACAATATATGAAAATAATATATCGATATGTATGTATAGTTTTGGGGCGGAGCGGGTTGGGGATGTTATGCCCTGTCCCCGCCCCGAACCCGATAAGAATACCCGTTAATGCCCCATAACCCAATAAGCATGCCCCGCCCCGCCCCAAAAACTTTGGGTTTTGAATTTCCCCATTAGGTTCATGCTTTTTTGCTATCCCTAGTCGATTGAAGCTACAAATGGAACAGATTAACAACGAAAAGAAAAGTAAATCTACATTTGTAAGGCGTAAAAGAATGCAATCTCAATATTCAATCAGGTTCGGTTTAATGGATATGTTTACTCGTATGCTGCTGTCAATGTTATTAGTACTGCTGTCCATAAAGGTTAGTACTGTCAATTATGTGTTAATACTGCCAGCTATCATTAGTGCTACTAATGGCAGTTACTACTGCTAGCCTTATCTTTGAAGGTTAGTGCTACTGCTTATGATTATTAATGTTGCCCGTAATGGTTAGTACTATTGTTGGTCGTGATTATTAGTACTATTATGGGTTTAAAACAGTATTAAGTTACTACAGCTAAGGTTGCGAATATAGGTTTTGGATAGATAAGACAAACGATTCGACACAAGATTTATCATTGAGATTTTCGGTTTTGATGTCTCAAAAGGTTTTTGTGTTTGGTGCTGCTGTGAATTTTTTGAATACATAAGGTTTACATGCCATAACAAAACCTAAATTTAGGGATTTATTAGAAGTTTGGTTTATTTTAGTTCAAGTGTTCAAGATTTACAGCTTTGAATCTCAAACCGAAACACGTTTGATATTTTTCTGGTCGTTCTCGGACAAAGGTGAAAAAGCAGGTCCGTTAGTTTTGACAGATATCGGATAACATACACATTTTGTTCTCGGTTGGATTGAAGGATCTCGAACAAAATAGAAAAGGCTATTTTGGGATTAATTGCAAGAATTGATTACGGAGAAAATTAGGAAGCCCATCAACTAGATTGTGTGAAGTGAGTTGGTTAATGGTGCCAAAGTTCAAATAAGACAACCGGCGATGCCATAACCAAGATTTTGTTGATGTGGCTCTGGACATTAAGCACACTGGAGAAGAAGCCGCCATCTCAGAAATAGAGATAGTATAAAGATTTGAATCTTGAGAACCTGTAAGTAAATCATCTCCTTTTAAATTCTAAACATAACACGTGTTTAATCAAAAGGATACTTCTAAATCTCTGTTACAGAATTGTCCAACCAAAAACAGATTGTGCCCAAGGCCTTCAACATAATAGACATGACAAATAGTGAGATTGCCTTGAATACAATCTCAATAGCATGTGATTGCAGCGAAATGATTATTCCTAAAGCGGACTATTCCTATGAATTTCTTAATAAAATTTCTTAGCAGTTGAAGATTACCAGTCATATGCTTTGAGCATCCGCTATCAACAATCCACAGTACAAGCTGGATCACATGCATTACATGAAACAAATGCACATGGAAGAGTAGACGGTTTGGCTACCCATTTCTTAGTGGTAACCGGTGTGTTAGTCTTAGATTTAACACTGGTGCTACCCTTATACACATTAGATTATGATTTCATAGTTTTGCTTTTGGGTGTCCAACTAAAACCTTGTTGATATTCAAACCACTTTTGCTATTTTCTGCTTGTTGCTATTTTATTGTTCATGTAACTGCTAAGTATCCTACTTTGACTAGATTTCTGAGATAGTGGTGACACACTCGAGACCTTATTTGTTGCTGTTGGGGTTTTAGCAACACTGAATCTGGATTTTGCAACTACAGATGTAGCTCCTAAACTCTTAGATGTTGCTGCTACGGGGGAAGTGAATAAGGCTCTCTTAACAGTAGATTTCCTAGTCAAAGCATTACGTGTAACACATTTTTCATGAGAATGTAAAAATACATCAAGACCACAAGAAATACACACAATATTCAAACTATCATTTACAGCATTTACAATTTTAGAACTTGTGATACATGGATTGGTTTGACAAATAGTCAAAGGTTTTGTTTCACATTTATTAGAATCTAAGCAAACATTGTTTTTTGTCTTTAAAGTATATGTAGATGAGAACTTAGTGTTCTTCAAGACATTATGCTTTGATTTATTGTCCTTAGACTTGGGTCTTCTAACACTATTTGAACTTCCTACACCTGTGGAATTGAAAACATTTGTGTTAGCCTTAGAAGCTAGTGTTTTTGTGTTTTCCCGATTGATCTTATACATTCCTCTTTCAATTACATTCGCATTGTGTTGTTGTTTTTTCTCAATTGTGGGAATGGACTGTAAAGTGACTGGATTTGACCTATCTGAAGTAACCTTAGTGTTTGACACATCCTTAGCCTTTATTACTAGATTTTTATTGAACGGTGTTACACAAAGAATTTGTCCTAAGGTCTCAGATTTGTCAAACTTAGTATTCACATGCTTCCCTTTGTCAATCGTTTGAAGCTTACTCTTAAGCTCAGAAATTGTCATCAAAAGATCTTGATTTTGAGCACGAACATCAGTATAAGCATATGTATTTTGAGTGACATCTTCAAACATTTCATTAATTTCATGTTGATGATGAGCCCGTGTTTCTTTAATTGAGTTAAAAAGCGTTTGAAATTCAAGTTTAATAGTTTCTCGTTCTTTAACAGTAGACTCAACTTGTTGTTTTAGCAACACGTTCTCATCATGCAATGTTGAAAGCTTTTCTTTCCAAGAGACATCACAAGCCATTTTCTCTTTTTGATGTTGCAATTCGAGTTCAAATTCAATACTTTGAGCTTGTGATCTTTGAAAATCGTCTTCAAGAATTTTGATTCTTTTGAGCAAATTGGCTTGGATATCTCTTGAATCACTTGCACTTTTCTTAAGTTTAACTTTTAACAACTCATGTTTTTGTTGTTCTACCAAAAGCAACACATAATCTCGAATTTCACATGTCAAGGATACTTCTAAAAGTCGATCAATTTCATTTTGCATAGGAATTTCTGTTGGAGATTTTCCATTGACTTTTTGTTCCATTGATTCAAAAATATTTAACATTTCCTGCACTTCCTCAATGAGTTCCTCTTTGATTTCACTCAAAGTCTTATATAAAGATATTGACATCAGAATCACATCGGTTTTATAAAACTCTCTTAATTCATTTTGGCTATCAGACATCCATCTTCGTTTTGTGTCTTGTAAAAACGTTTTATTAATCCGTGTTTGGAAACCGACAATTATGTATCCCAATGTATCAATAATTTTTAATAACCGACTCTCGTTCGGCATTTTTAGATCTGGTGATTCCGATGGATCATCTTTAGACTTAAAACCATTTTCAAAAGTAGAAGGAATTGAAAATATGTTTGTTCAGCAAAAGGTTCTTGTCGAGGAATAAATGTGTCATAAAGCGCATTCAACTTTTCATAATCAATTTGAACCATTTTATGTCTCATTGTTTTGAGTTTCTTCGGCATCCTCTAAAGTTTCCTTTGAATCAATTGAATGAATTGCCAACTTATTACTATGAATTAAATCACCATCATACATTTTAGGTTGTGCTGCAATGGCCTTCTTGAGACGCTCAGGATTTGTATAACCCAACCCAAATTTAAGAAAAGGATCATAAACTTTATTTGGTTTCTTCCTACGCATGTGAATCGTTTATATTGACTGACCCATTTTATAAACAATTCGATCATAAGAACTTAGTTTTTCTTGAAGATCAAGGATATCATCAAGATACCTATTTTCTCGTTTTTAAAAGCATTATTTTCTAACTTAGTTTCATGTTGAATTATTATTTTTTCATTTTCAACTTTGAGAAAATCATTTTGAATTTGTTCTTTTCTTTTACAAGTCTGTCAATTATGTCTGTATCATTCCTTAATTCACGTTCGAATTCATCACATGCTTCTTTATATGTGGAGTATTGAATGGTTTTTGACTTAAATGTTTTGACCCGATCCTTAAACGTCTCAAGTTCTCGTAGTAGCAAATCTTTTTTGCTTTTTAAGCTTATTATTCAAATGTTTTTGGTTTTTAGCTTCGTGTTGAACATTGTATGCTATCATTTGTATTTCACGATATTCGTCATGAGCAGTTGAATCATGTTCGGACGTTCCACCATTATTTTCCATAAACGGATCATCAAATATGATATTGGAATCTATTTGATCATCATCCATTGTTTGAATAATAGTTTTACGTTTCCCATGACTTACTTGTTCATGAACCTTAGACGAAGCATGTACCTGGCTAACAGCCTTTGCATCATAAGATGGTACAGTCTCAGCGTTCTCATCAACTGGTTGGAGTTGAGCCATTAACATGACTTCTGCAGTTAACTCTTCCAACTCTTCTCCATATGAGGTGTCAAGCATGAAATCATTCTATTCATGGCTGAGGTTGCTTCCAGCTTCATTTTTCATAGCTAACAACATCTGTTCTCTGAAATACTTTGAATCACGAACTTTTGGTTTCTAACATTCAGGAGCATAATGTCCTTTCTCATTGCAATTATAACACTGAACAGTTGCTTTGCCTGGAGTACACTCAGTTCTTGGAACACGCTGAATAATCTAATTGCTTTCATCACCTGCATTTCCTGCATTAAACCCTTGATTTTTGTTTCTCCCTGCATACTTGTTAGCATTTCCACCATAACCTGGATTCTTGGTTTGTATGTCAACTCGACCATCCTGAACCACAGCTTGATTCCTTGTGTTAGAGGAAACACGAAGACGATTATTGGTGGGTGTAGAGAACTTTTAAGAGATTGCTAGAGCGAGTAACATCATAGCTGTTGTAAGCTTATCCTCTTGAGAATCGCCTTGTAACTCCCCTTGATATTCATTATTATAATTAACAACTGATGGAGGATGTGTGACATAGTATGATTGTGGAGAATAAGAAGAGTTTATATGAGACTGTGATGAAGAAGCATTTGAATGAGCAATAAGAGCTAAAGGATCATGATTCTTGGCAGCTTTCTTTGCTCTTGATGATAGAACATGTGGTTCAAATTGCACTAACTGATCATACAACACATCATACGAGACTGCAGGTCCAGTTTGATTATGACGAACAATGGTAACATATTTGCTCCATTCTGGTTGCAAGCAATTGAGAAACTTTGTATTGATTGCCACCGGTATCGAACGAACATTACTATGATCCATGATGTTCACAAGTGTTGTCAACCTTTCAGGCACAAAGTCTAAAGATTCCCCTTCTTTTGCTGTAAACTTATCAAACTCATCCATAAGACGTGAGTGTCTCACATGACTAGTAATTTTAGATCTATGCATCAACCTTTTGATTTGTTCCCATATTTCTTTAGCATCTTTACATGCATCCACTGAATTGTATATATCATTTGGTATAGCTTGAAGAAGATAATTCATAACCCTAACATTAGCAATGTATTGCTTCTTATTACCCTCAGTCATTTTGGACAATGGTTCAAGCATTGTTACAGTAGGATGTATTGGATCAACAACCATGGGGCTTTGATAAGGGCCATTTTGTATCGAATTCTACATTCTCTCCCCGTCTTCAAGCTTATTGTCCATAAACCTTCTGAATTAACTTTCTCATGGAATATAATTCCCCTTCTCAAGAATTTGAGGTCTTTCATTAGCTCCTGATTCAGCGAGAGTTTGTTGATTAGAGTTGGTTGAATTACTAGAAGTAGACATGTTGTATTAAATGACTAAAGCAAACTTGGATCGTTTTGGAGATGAAGTATTGTAATCGTGAAGTAAACGAGCAACAACAACCTTGTCTTGAATCACACTTTGAACTGTGTTACGAAATCTAAACAAGAAGATACGAAACCTCTGAATAGTGTAACGAAACCTCAAAAATAATGTTACGAAACCTCTTGTTTGTGTTACGAAACCTCTAAAACAGTTTACGAAACCTCAAAGATATGATACAAAACCTTTTACAAAACCTTCTCTTATCAAAACAGTGATACAAAACCTTTTAAAAAACCTTCTGTTATACGAAACAGTGATATGAAACCGCTTACGAAACCTTCTGTTATCAAAACTGTGATACGAAACCTCTTTTGTGATATGAAACCATGAATTTACGAAACCAAAACCAAGCTTTTGATACAAAACCTTTGATATACGAAACTACAAAGAATATGAAACCTCTCACAGTATATAAAACCCAACGGTTACCGAAAGCTCAATAATATGAATCATGTTTTTGTAATTCCCAAAGAAACTCTACTTTCGTAAGATAACAAGAAACCCCTTACTTTCGTGAATTCGTAGCTACGAAACCTAAGAAAACTTACGTATTTAATTTGTAATAGTTTAAAAATGATAAACTCAACGTTATCTCTCCAAATTAACAAGTTTCTATGTTACGAAAGCTAGATTAATCGTAACGAAAGTAATTCTATGTTACGAAAGCTAAGGAATGACTTACGTATGACAGTTTACAAAATATTTCTACCTTATGAAAGCTTAAATTTGTCCTACGAAAGTAATTTCCCGCCTAAAAATAGTTACCGAAACCTATTTTCTTGTTTACGAAACCTATTAAATCCATTTTTTGATCAATTTAAGCTTAATAACATGTAATTTCCGTAAACGAGGTATTAATTCTACAATTTGATAGTTACAAAAGCTAATATATTGCGTTTAAGATAAAAAAACACATCAAATCATAAAGCAAAACCATACGAAAGCTACTATTCATCCTTACAAAAGCTAGATCGATCGAAATTCTTGCAATTAGGCTCGTATTGATCATAAAAACTACACTAGATTTCTCCCGGTGATAGATACCACTTGTTAGATGTTATGTTTGCTAAGTAGATATCATACGAAAGCTTAGTAGAATAAAGGAGATGAGCTAGAGAGTATTTTCATCATCTTCTAAATTTTCATTTCAAATGGGGAAAATAGAAGTGGGAGGGAGAACTGAGCGTTACAAAGACAAGACATGTATATATACTCTTCCAAGATGAGTATATATACTTATTCCAAAATTATTCTATTTTCCCTACACTTAGTCAAACATTGGTCAACTTTACCAAGATTGACTTTATTACATCAAAACTACTAATAAAACTATAAACTAAACTAAGACCAATTTATAATAATAATTAACACTTTTTATCGTTTCTAACACTATCTCAATGAAAACAATTTTGTAAGAGGTATGATAGACAACACTCTATCTACAAAAACTCAAACAAATGTGATTTTGGTACAAATTCATGTTGATGATATTATCCTTGGGTTCACCAGCACAAAGGTTTGCAAATAATTTGCTAAACTAATGACTCAAAGATATAAAACAAGCATGATAGGTGTCCTCACCTACTTCCTTAGATTTCAGACTGAATAATCTGAAAGAGGCATTTCATCAACAAAGAAAGATATGTCAAAGATCTGCTGAAAAAGTATGACAAAATTGGTTCATCTGTGAATACTCAAATTGTGCCCCTAACATATTATGACCTGATCTCAATGGCAAAGCTATAAATGAGTCTCAGTATAGAGGTATGATTGGATCACTAATGAACCTAACTGCAAGCAGACCTGACATTCAATTCTCAACTGATCTCTATGCAAGACATCAAGCAAACATAAGGAATCCTACCTTATTTTTGTTGAGAATTTTCAGGTACCTAAATGGTACTCCCAGTCTTGGTCTTCAGTATCCAAAACATTTAGGTCTTGACCTAAAAGGATACTAAGGCTCTAACTGTGCTAGATGCAATATGGACAAAAAAGCAGCAATCTGCAGCTATGTTCTCAACTGAAGCTGAAGATATAGCTGCTGCTAGATGTTGTGTCATCATACTATGGATAGATTCAACTCATTGACTATGATATCATATATGAAAAGTCACCCATAACAATCCAATTCTGCACTAAAAAAAAGCTTATTGATGTCAGATCAAGAATCATACTCTTAAACGAGACATCAAGTTCCTTTCATTCCCACTTAATATCAACTGGCTGATATCACCAAGCCTCTGGATGAGCCAACTTTCAAAAGATTGATTATTGAACTAGGCATGCTGAACATTGATTCAAATCCTAAAGCTTAAGTACTGACTGAAGAAAACTAAAGCTTTAGTGCTTTCATCCAAAACTGAACAAACTTTCATATGTTAAATATCAGTTTAGTTTTTACATATAACCTTTAGCTTGCTTAAGTGAAGTAACTGAGCAATCACATATGTCTCATTCATGGATTTTCATGAACATGTGTGGTTTTTTCGCCTTCGCTGGAGCACATATATTGGTCAACTCAGAAACTGAACAAAATTGATTCACTTTCTTTAGTTCAGTTTATAAAATGATTTTATCTAAGTCTTCAGCTTTCTCTCGAGTGAAGTAACTGAGCAATCACATATGTCTCATTCATGGATTTGCATGAGAATTTAGGGTTTTGTCTCCTTTGTTGGAAGATTGATGATGATGAAGATTACAATAATCTGTTTAGCATAACATAACACCAAACCTTAACCTAGATTAGCTTTTTCAAATATCAATCTCAAGGTCAGTTTTGAAATAAATGTGATCCTCAAAGGTAATATTATTTTATTAAAATAATTTCCTTTTCAACGAAGTTGTTTAATTAAAATATATGAATATAGGACATCCAAAAGTTAGAATCACCTCATCATCTTTCTCTCACCTAATTTTTCAGTGAATAGACGGCTGTTCACTGTTCTAGGTGTCAGATGCACGCTTTGCTGACTTTTATTTAATATAAAGTTTAGCACACATGTTGAAAAAAAACCCTAAACATTCCTTATAACTTCATAAACCCTAGATTTCTTTTCACCAACTCATAACTTCCAAATGGCAGTTATTAAATTATCAAAGATAAAAGTGAAAAATTCTCAAATCATATAATCCACCACACCTATCACAACTCATTTTCTTACAAACACAGATCAAAGTTACCAAAAACACACACACTCATAATCCAAAACAACTCAAATCATCAAAACCCTAATCACATCAAAGGGCAAACCAAGAGCAAAATCCTCCACAACAAGAACAACCTTTTGTTGTTGCTAACCAAGTAAGCTTCAATCTTGAAGACATCCTCCTTAACACAAACAATGAGGTTGCTCTTCTATACCCATAACACAACAACAAGGATTATTTCAAATGTATTTCTGATTTCATTTCCAAGTTTTGCCTTAGTAAAACATTTACCAGATCTTCAAACATGTACAAGGAATACCTAGCTGAGTTTTGGTACTCAACTACAGCTCTTGAATACTCTAAGGTTTCCTTCTCAATTCCCACTGGTGGTATTTATGGAGAATTAGGGGTAAACACCTTTATAAATGCCATTGGTGCACATTACCTTCCTCACTATAGTGAATATGTTGCACCACCATCCATTGATGTAGTTAGACATTGGTTTCCCACTATTAGCTATGGGGAAGAAGTTTCCTCCAAAGGAACTCTCAGGAAGAGCCTCCTTCCTCCTAGGTAGAGGCTACTAATGTCATAAATTATCTAATATTTAGGGGCTAAAACTAGAGGATTTGATGAGATTACGAACAAAGATGCTATTATCCTGTATAGTCTAACCAACAACATTAACATAGACTATGCCAACATATTCTGGGAGGATATCATCATCAAGTTGAAGAAGAAACAAAGGGAAAAAGTTGTTCCCTACACTCGATTTCTATCTTTGCTGATTATGCACAAGATGAAGGAGGAATATAGAGATGGTGAAGTAACTCTCTACCCCACTCAAGTCTTCAGTGTTAACAATTTGGCACTGAAGCCCAACCAACCTGAAGAACCTCCCTTCACAACCAACATGTTGGCTATATGCTCTGCAGATAAGTTAGTGGTGTTTAAAGCTCCCAAGCCCTCTTCCAATGCTGAGAGGGTTCCCCAAGGCACAAAGGCTAGAGCTAAACCTGGAAACAAGAAGCATTCAACTACTTCAAAACAACCCTTTGTGTCTAGTAAAGAGGCAACAAAAGGTAGGTCCTCTAAAGCACCCACCGATTCCAAAACTGGCCATTCTAAGAAAAGAAAAGAGTCCGGCTCGACCATAGACTCAAACCTAAGCCAGCCTCTAGTTTCTACAGCTGTAGATACAGATACTGGAATGCATAAAGAGTACCAGCAAGCAACTGGTAGCCTAACCTCTTTAGGAGTCACCAATGAAGCAAGAGCCAACCCTTAGCTCAGTAGTGGTATGTCAGCATTTCATTTAAATAAGCATATTTATTCAACATATTTCATTATACACTCTAAGTCTACATCAGGAAATGATGCTTCAGTAGTTTCCACAGCTGAAGCTGATCTTGGAATTTTTGCTCCTAGTGATTTTATACCTTAACAACAGGGTATGAATGAAGGAACCAAAAATAATTCATATGATCACTTATTTATAGGTACTGACCCACATGTTCTTGCAGACAAAACCAAATCTGTTAATGATGGGGTTGGAAACTGTCCTCACTACAACTAAAATAGGAACAAGTAATGCTGTAAAGACAAGTGAAGAAATCAAGTTTAGGGCAATTAAGCTTGAAGATCTGGCAAAGCTGGTGCCTAATGTCAAAGTTAATTTCAAGGACCTAGACTCTCCAGAAGATGATCATATCATTGGGGTTGATGATAGTAAAGATGATGAGGAGGAAGACAAGAATGAAGAAATTCATTCTACCATAAATGATGAAATTGAAGACATTTTAGCTTTCACACCTCCATCTCCAAGGTCCATTCAGCTTCAAGAACTCAAAAATCAAGTTCTTCTTCTCCAGTCTCAAAAGCATACACTAGAAACTGAGAAGACAAAGCCTGAAGCTGAAATCACTAGACTAAAAGCTTAACCCTCCTTTCCTAATGTGAGACAGCTCAATGAGCTTCTGGTAAAGTCTCTTGCTGCTGAATTTTCAAAGATTTTATTTGCTCATGACTTTAGCAGCTCACTACCAACTGAGTTGAAGGATCTTCCTTCCAAGTTTAATGAACTGATTGAAGAAGTAAAAGGGTTAAAGCAACAAGTTCATGAACTAGAGCTTGAGCTACCAGGATATTTGAAATACATTCCCTCTAAACTAGAAGAATTTACAAAGACTATCACCAGTCTTACATCACAAGTTGTTGAACTGAAGACTCTTCAGTAGGAACTTCCAGCAGAATTTCTTTCACTACCAGTACAGGTTGCATCAGTTCAAGCTAAGCTAAAAACCGTATATGCTCTTCCTGGTCTCTTGTTAAATGTTACAAAAGCTTTGAATAAGTTTGCTTAGGTTTTTGATTCTGCCTCATCAAAAGCTTGAGATCAAGGTGTTCCTTTAGCAGGCCAAGCTAACAATATGCCTGTTGAGGGGGAGAAGAACACAAATCAAGAAACAATCTCCCAATTTTTTCAAAGAAGAGCTGAAAAGAATGCTGAAAGGAAAAACATAAACAAACCATAACCCGAAACGACACCACCACCTATTCCACCAATCATTACGACCACTACTCACATGCAATCTCCCTTCCTCTCAAATCTACCAGAAAGCTCCTCTCAACCTGAGGGGGAGCAAACAAAGATAGAAAAGGTCAAAATGGTCATGTCTTTAAAGGATGCTGAAGAAGAGAGTATAGAAAGTGATTCTGATAATGAGATAACACATGTGCCTGGTTCCATGGTTGAATCCTCTAAGAAAAAGGTTTGACTTTGTCACTGAAGATGGAGAACATGTCCATTTAACTAAAGAACAAATCAATGCACAAAAGAAAATAAAGGAAGAGGCCAAAGCTGAAGCTACCAGACGTGAGGGTGAAATAAGAAAAGAAGAGCCGATTGATCTTCTTGGTCCTGAAGTGGTGAATAAGTACTATAATGACAAATTACAGTATGACAGATATTGTGATATAATGCTGAATAGAAGAGCAAAATCAAGAATCACCAACTGTGATATCTTGACCAGAAAGGGTCCAATTACCTTGAAAGTATACAAAGAAGATGATACAAGTGAAATAATTCCTGAGTTCAAAGCCAGTGATTTACATCTAGGTGAATGAAGAGAAGTTGTTACAGCTTGCCCTAAAAAAAGGTAAAGGGTGGACTTCCATCTACAAGCAAATACAGTAAAGAATGGACTATCTCTATACAACTGAAGCTAAACTAGGAATCGACTTGGATAGACCTCTAAGTGAACATGATCTTTTAGATAGACTGAATGATCTAATAAACAAGAAAAGAAAGCATGCTGATGACATTCATGATTTTTTCAGAGCTAATAAAAGGCTCAAGTCATCATTTCAATATAAAGATCATCTAACTGGTACTGTGCTTAATGAACTTGTCTTAGGTATGATTTTGTTTAACTCATATCACAGATAGGATTTTGTTACCATTGAAGACTTTAGAGATTTCTCAAAAACCATGTTATATACTGTATAAGAGATTTTATTTAGACTTCACCAAGGTCCCGGGCTTGATGATCATGCTAGGACCTTTAATTCTCTTCTGCTTGCTAAAATTGATAAGAGAAACCTGAATCCACTCAAGCAGATGAGAGTCATTGAGCAGTTGAGGCAGTAGAATGTAATATTTTATAATAACTTTACATTTTATATTGTATTGTAATGAAAGTTAGAATGAAAGGTTATCAGTTCATGTTGTTTAATTTATATCAGTTGTGTACGAAGAAGTTGTTTTGCTCACTTAGCTATTTGTATATTCAAATAGAGGGAGATTATTGGGTTCAGTCCCTGAGCCCTTCAGTTTTTCAATAGATTTAACATAAAATCCCCTAAGTGTTTCTCAAGCTGAAGTCTTTCAGTTTGAGTCGCTAAAGTTTCTTTAGCGTCAGCTCTTTAGGTCCTTAGAAGATTAGGAAGTATCTTTACTTCAGTGTATGTAGTGGTACATAAACTGAAGAAGGACTCTTAAAAAGAGCTTCAGTTCAGCTTGGTTGACAATTCCAAGCTGAACCTTGTCTATCTCCTTAACAGAAGTTGAAACATGTTGCTTCACTTCCAAAAGGTTTACAAGACGGGAAAAAGATTGCTTTATGTCAAAAAGAATAAAGCAATATCCTTGGGAAAGTAACTTCTAAAAGTTGGTATAGAAGTATAACAACTTTCCTTAAAGGACAGTACCTAGTACTAGAAAGCAAACGTGCATTAAATGGTAGTTTAACCACCCATTTAATGCTTGCCACGTAGTCTAGGTTAAACTTGTAAACCCTAATCCTTTTGTCTATAAAAGGAAATGGATTCCCAGAGTAAATGTTATCTCTTCTAATTAATGTGATACACAATGAAGAGTTCATTTATCTCTCAAACAAACTGAACGGTACTACTGAAGCTGAAGCTTCAGTTTAGTCATAAGTAGTTTCTTTTCTTATTCTCTTAGCTTTGGTTAGTGTTTAAGTTCAAAGGAGATAACACCCTAATTTTCATTCAACCACCTTGCTATTCCGCAAGCAAGGTGTGTCATAGATTCTTTATTTGATTCTAATAAGAACCTATACGTTGAAAAGTACTTCCGTGTGTTTTAAACTTGTTCTTTATATTCTTCATATATATCTGTTTAAAACTTACTTTGTTGTCATGGAATCTGATTAGTTTAATTTGATAAACCTTATATCAGATTCCAAGGGACCAACAATATATCACATTTCTTAATCATTCTATATCCAAACATTATCATTCTAATTGTTGTAAGCCCTTAATCTACCTTATAACTAAGGCATTTGCATTCTTCGCTACTTATACTTACGGTATACGCATCTACTAGTGGTCTAAGTTTAGGTAACCTATAGTGGAAACCTACTTCTCTTAGACAGAAGCTCTAATACCAAGTTGAAACCCACCTTTCCCGACTCTAAATTTGATCAAAAATTAAAAACATTACTCAACACATAACGAGGAATGACCTTCCTTAATTGTTTTATAAACAGACCAAAATTATTTACAATTCAGCCCTTGGAAATATCTTTAAATGAAACTAGACTCAATTACCTTCAAAATGGCTGGTGGCACGTCTTCTAACTCCTTACGGTTCATTCTATATGCCATTTACAAAAACAACAAAATCGAAAAACCTTTCTGATGCATTTAGCCGCCGGCCGAGGTTCTCGGCCGCTAACTAAAGCCCTTATAAGGCCTTTAGCCACCGTCCATGGCCCTCCAGCCTCTGGCCAAAGCCCTCAGACCTGCAATACTTTACCCGACTTGCCTTTTTTACCCAAAACTCAACTTTCGAGACTCGATACTTTGCAAAAACTTCCAGAATTGATTAACACAACATATTACATCATTTCCATAAACCTTTATGGTCTAAATGACCATAACCACATACTTCATGGGGTTTTTTAAACACCCGTTTTGACCCATTTCCATTATGACTTTTACATAACATTCACATGTCATTTACTATAACAAGAAAGACATGGTCTTTGACACTTTACATTTTCAAAACACTTTAACTCGACACTTGGGGGTTCAACCTTATTTCGAGCTCGGTATCTAACACTAAGCTCTAACATAATTAAATACTCTTCCCTTGCGCACTTCCAACCTTAAACCTTAATCTAAGTACTTACCATCTTCTCATGAGCACCTACAAAACATATACGACTATAACAATAAGCTTTCACTTAGTAAGTAATAGACATAACAATATATCATACATCCTTTATACACATTCGCATCATATATAACACTTACTAAGCCAAGAGGCTAAGATGATACTATCGCTTACCTCATTCCATACCAATATAAACTTCATACATCAACATTAACATCATAATTAGGCAATCCACATTCTAGCTAGTTTAGCCAACTAGCCCTATTATACTCTTAGTTCAATATACCATATTCTTAATTTTTCCATGCGTTTCCACAATACAATTATATAACTCATAACATATAATACAAATATAATAAACTCAATATAATATCTTGTCATAGTTATATTACTTACCTCATATCCAAGCTAATTAAACCAAGAGCATAATCATCACCATTAATCCTTAGTTTCTACTGATGCGTATTTTATTTTAAAATATATTTTGTTCAAGTTTTAAATTTATAAAACTTTATTCACTTGACAAACGCACTAACGGGCAGAGAACCCGATCATGAGTAGTAAAGAAATAGAAAATATGAGGTCGTCCCAAGAGCTAAGTGTCAATTAGTTCTAAGTTGAATTGTCATGTTTGAAAATGGTTTGAAGTTGATTTTTGAAAATAACTAGAATGTAAATTGCAAAAATTGAAAGTAATAGAAGATATCAAGGAGAAAGGTGTGCTAGTTTAGCCATTTCATTACTACCGTTATAACTATGTTTTCCTGTACAATGTTACACCGTGGCTTCATTAGTGGTTTCTAAAGTCGACAGACCTGAATAGATATATTTAGTTTGTTCTATAATTCCTGCGATCCTGAATCCCCCAAAATTCATGACGGTAGGGCAACCAGGTCATAGTGATTAATCCCAACTATCCCAAGAACTAGTCTAATAACCTATACAGATTATTAACCATCTCTGAAAGAGTTCCTGTGATTTTTAAGTATATTAAGTGATAGAGGCGGTAACCTGGTTAGTTCTTACACTAGTGATAAGGTTCCAAACCTACCCTAGTGCCCTTACTAATCTCATGTTCAATTGGTAATCTAATAACAGGATTAACATGATCTAAACCACCCGCAATACTACCAAAACCCAAGGGTACATGATAGTCAAAGGATATCCAATGAAACCATAATCTAACAGGAAAAAAATATCATAACGATAGTAAATTCATGACTAGGCAAGCACCTAAAGTGCTTAGCCGCTTATAGCAACAACACAGCAAGAATTAATAAAGGTAATCTTGGATTAAAAACTCATAATTCTTACAGAAGTGGTTTATGAACAATGAAATACAAAAGTAAGATAAGTGTGATCTCCCTTCGACTTCTAATGGAATTCTTCAAGCTATGGAGGCATTGTTCGCCCCTAAGAACTGCTGTAGAATGGTTGATTTCGATGTGTCTAAATGAGGCTTCTATTTATAGGTTTCGAATACTTTACGGCGTAACTATATGAGGTGTTATGCCATGAAGTGATCTCGCGTCCTTTCCATATTACAAGCTTAAATATGTTACAGCGTAATCATAAGGGTGCTTTATGGTGTAAACCTTACGTATGGTTACGTCATAATCTTGTAAGATGACGTGTCTTGCTTGAATTATGTTACGGCGTAACACTATCGTAGGGGTTACGCTGTAACGTCTCGTAAGAATCCGTATTATCTTCATTTTTTCGTCTATTTCCCGTGTTTCTTGTCACATACTTGGTGTATCAAATTCAAGTATTTGTAAGACAATTGCAAGTATTTTCGTAGGGAAATTGACACTAAAAAGTATCAAATATTTGATGTTATCAAATATCCCCCCACTTGATTTCTACTTGCCCTCAAGTAGACCTATTTGAATAGTTTATAAAAAGATTTCTCTGATTTAACTCAAAGAAATGAATCTATAAAAGACTTATGCTGGAAACATTAAAGCCGAACACCTCACAAAAAGGGGGTTAAAATTTACTCCACTCTTAAATAGTCTAAGTGTTTATTTCTAGGTGGTCGCTCAACTGCACAGTCATAGCATGTATTCTATCATAAGCTTAGAAAGTACACAAATATGCACCAGTTAGAGTTAGGGTCTAAACAATTCTTAACGGCAACATGGGTGACATAACACAAGTTTATTGGGTGATATAAAGGGTTAGGATAGACATAGGATACATATTTACTTGGTGTTAAGATAGATACACAAAACAAAAAGTCCTATATAATATAAGATATCCATAACCGGCTACTGACCATCCGTAGTCCAAGTCTTTCGAGTGCGAAAATCTGATCATATCATCAATATAGGTTAGCTAATGATGAGATCTTGCATATCATGCTAACCCATTCTTCACTAGGTGACTTATAGTTGCACCACCTTTATACATCGGATGGCTTATAGTTGCACCATCCTCAGAATCACTAGGTGGCTTATAGTTTCACCACCTTTTTACTTAGTTGGTTTTATGACATGTAACCAACATCAAGAGTTATATCACTAGGTGGCTTATAGTTGCACCACCATTTCTCCTTTTTTTACAATACTCCTGTATATAACATATCACATATCCCCCCACTTGAGATAAAAAGCATCAAAAGTGATAATATCAGGGGGTCTTCCATGATCAAAATGATGTATCATTAAAGTACATGCCAATCTTTGAACCATTTTCCTGAACCATGGATTTAGGTAGCCAAAAATTTCAGCAAAAAGATAAATATAGACTACAGGGTTGGCTAATGGTATGTGCTTAATTACACATACCATTTACCTAGGAAAACGTGCATAAAAGACTAAAAATATACCAAAAATACATTGTATTTATGTGTTTTGCATTTATATTATGCAGGTAACGGATATCTAAGAAAATGACAAAAACAAAGCCAACACGACAAAAACCAAATGGAAAAGCATGAAAAAAGTCAAAGTAAAAAGTCAAAGCCAAGAAGTCAAAGTAAAAGACGAAGCCAAAACTGAAGAAATGCTAAATGGGCTAACCCGCACCCATCTAATGGGTCGAGGCAGCCCATTAAGCATTTATATTAAGCCTTTTGTATAATTAAAGGTCCAAAAATCCTTTTAAAACAAAACCGACCTAATCTATAAGCCCAAACCCACTTAACAGCCCACACCATTTAACAAATAGGACTGTTAAGTCCATTTCACCACAAGTCCTTTCACCCTTACACCGTTAGTCCTCAAGGACTAACAATGGCAGTCCAAAAGGACTAACGGTGCAAACACATAACAAAAACAGGGCAAACACCTGTTAAAACAAAACAAACGCACCCATTTTCCACCTTACTGTGCATCCATCCTCTCCACCTCGACTTTTGCTGCCACAAACAGAACCATCCCTTTCCAACTCAACCCCATACCATAAACCAACAAATCCACCTTGGCAATGCCCTAATTTTTCATTCGTTGATGGGACAAAGACAAGAATCAAAGGTTCAGATTTCTCTACTTGGAGAACAAGATTTTTGGACGACTACGATGATGATTTGAAGTCTCTCACACAAGAAACACACCCTTGAGCTCACTCACAGAAGTAGCACAAGTGAAGAACCTAAGACTTTGATTTTTCTTCTATAAATATGGCCTTTTGTAAGCCTTTAAGGTTTCTAGTTTTCTTTTCAGCTTATATTTAAGTCTTTTTAAGCTTACTGTACTGTTTTATTAAGTTTAATGAAAATTTAGTTTTATGTTAAAATCTTGTTTTTTATGATTAATGCACTTTATGTCTTAAAAACGTTTTATAAGCTCATAAAAGCTCTTTTATATTTCACTTAAGCTGTTTACTTAAACATTATAAGCTTGTCTATAGCTTATAGTGTCTTAAGTCTTTTTTCACTTAAAATCACTCAAAAAAACTATATTGGATGATAAGCCAAATTAGGATGGGCTTATTGCTATCACTAGCTTGTTCTTGAACAAGCTAGAGCTTGTAGACAAAGCTCTTAAGAGCTTATTTGCCCTTGTTTAGAGCAAAAGGCTTTGTAAGTCTTTACTTTCCTCATTTTTAGCTTAAAAGTGCTTATTGCTTATTTACTGCTTTCTTATTGCTTATTACTACTTATTGTTGTTTATTATTATTGTTTATTGCTTATTGATGCTTTTTTTATCCTTTGCTAAAATCAGTGAAAATTAATTTTAAAATGGACCTTAGATACTTAAAGGGGTGTTTAGGTCAAGAAGGAAAATGGGTCAAAATAAGTTTTTAAACTATTTGGGTCATTAATCCAACTTTAACAATATCTTTTAAGTGGTTTTAATCTGTTTTGATAAGCTTTCAAAGTTTAAAATTCATTTTTAAGGTTTTTAGAAATCAATGTTTGAATCTGTGGCAATTTAGTTTGATATATCAGCCTATCTGCTTAGAATTTGATTAATTGCTTGTTGATGTCATTTTAATACTTGTTTTTTGAGTCTAATATGCAGTAATTTGATCTAGTTTAAGAGTGCATTTGCAATTTGAGTTTTCGTCAAAATCTGTCAAGTTGCACTTCAAAACAAACAGACTGAGTTTGACAAGTACAAGGCCTTTAATGATCGTACAGTTGACTATGACAAACTTGAAAGTAAGTTAAATGAAACTCTAGGACTAATTGCTCAAAGGACAATGACATCAAGAAGGTTTAAAAGTTAAGGCCTACGGATTTCTGTTGTCCAAGCAAAACACGATGAATTAGTCAACAGAGTCTTTTAACTAGGTCACATTACGAAGGTCTTGTCAAGGAGAAAACAAAGGTAATAACGGATTTGAAACTTAGGAAGTCAAAGACATTGACAAAATGATTTCAATGGAACTACCAAATAAAATTTTAGAATGAATTTGTTTACAAACAGAGGGTCAATCAATCAAACCATTTCAAAAATGCTTGCACCCAAAGTCTACATTTAATGGAAGACCTACCTTTGCCAATCCCATGTACCACAAACAGGCTCAATCTGATCCAGCAAACAGACTCATCCCCGATAGTGAAGAGATTTTGACTCTTGCTGATGCGAGTCGATCTAAGTTGAATAAAGACTTAGTCAAACCATTTGACTACACGAAGTTAAATAGTCTTTATGAAATTTTCAAACCCCCAGCCCAGCATTATGAAATTCAGTTCGCACAGGCAAATGAAATAAGAAAGAAAATGTGGAGAAAATCATTTGTAAAAACAAAACCAAATGTTTTCAAAAACATAGATTTCTTACCAGTGTCTAAATCAGTAAGCAAAAGTAGACAAGCATATAATGTCATGACAAACAACATTAATCATCTGAGCGAACTCGTTAATCAAGCATGGGTAAAACATTCAAACGACCATCTTTATCTTCGACACCCAACTGCTCAGGATATGGAAATCCTAGTTAAGAAATGTTTGATGCCCCTTGCCCTTAAGACTCAGAATGATAGTCTCGCGTTTATACATGAACTTAAGAAAGAAATGCATGCAGATTTAAAGTACGTTGAATCTCTTGAAGATGAACTTGATGAACTTGAATCTGATAAGGCAGAATTTTCCAACATGTATGATATGCTTTTGCAAGAATGTGTGTCTAAAGATGTTATGTGTTCTTATTTGCTAACTACATCTGATTTAGATGAGATCACTGAATTACAATGCTTGTATCTTCATAAAGTCATGGAATGTGACTGTCTTGCACAAAAGCTTTCTGAACAAACTGATTTTGTAAGTAAAGAGATTTACACTGAGCTTTTACAGCGTTTTGCTAGATTAGAAAAACACTCAATTTCTCTTGAAATCGCTTTACAAGAATGTCAAGTACGACTGAACAAATGACTCGTTTGCAAAAGAAAAGGCGTCATAATGTAATTTCGAAAAATGAACTGTGAAACATATGTGAACTAAAGATTTGAGAAGCTCAACTGATGGACAAGAACATGACCAATAAGTGAGTTGAAAAAACTCGTTGCAAAAAAGCAAGGGAAAACTCTGTAGAACTAAGTTTGATTAAACCATTCTGTTGTTCGACAACCAAATGCTCAAAGAATTCAAAACCATCAGTTTTAGGAAAACCGGCTCCTTTTTCAAAACTCTCTTTAAGAGACAATTATTTTGCCAAAGAAAAAGTCGGGGTTGGTTTTTATAATTAAAAAAACTAATGATGTCAGGTGAGTTAGAGAGTTTATCAAAAACAAAGTAGGTCACTCCTCTACAGAATTTACCTAAGACATCAATGAAAGCTGTAACAAAAACACCCAAATGTGATTAAACCAGGCATGTATGCATGCAAAGTAGTACACACAGATATTGGCACCACTGTTGAATCAGACTTTTAGGAAATACTAATCCTTGCGCTTCTACATCCTACAGGAATAGCTCACAAAATAATTGTTAGCAGCCATAGCCTGAGGAAGCAATCAATGAAAGATAAGGGTCGTTCTTGCAACACACTAGTCTTGCGAAAAAGCTTTAAGAAGACTTGCAGTAGAAGTAAAAGTAAGTATGAAGAACACCCTATTCTGGATTTCTATAGTATTTCTAATAAACAAGTTCTGTAATGCGTTGGTATGTAATGACTCAGTCTAAATCCAAAATTCGAATGTAATTGCTGTTTGTGTACTTGTGGATATGTTTGTTGTTTTAATTCGATTATGATGCTTGTGTTTTTCTAATAATATAGAATGGACGTGAATGCTTAGAACCTAAGGAAGCCTTATGTAGTGCTATTTAGTACAGGAACCCAAAGTCAAGAGAACAAAATCTGTTGCAACACCCCATAGAAAACAGTTAGTTAGTTGCATCAGGAATCCATATCACAAGTTCCAAGATTGTTTCTATAGGATGTATACAGAAAAAAGTAAGGCAGGGAAATGGTGGATAGCACAACAATTGTCCTTCATCATAGACAGGTTCTCCAAAACACAGAAGTAAATGGGTTCCTAGACTCAAAGAAAATGGGGTTCCTAAGACAAGAAAGCAAAGTGGTACTAAAAGTTAGTTAGGAATGAACGTGTGCCTAAAAGAGTTAGTTTTGCCTAATAGATATTTCATCTTGGATAACTAAATGTCTTGAAAACTCAACAAAATACTTTAGGGATCCAATTTGTCATGTTGTTCCATTGTCCTCTACTTCTTTGCAGATTGTACAACGTATCTATTCATTGTTGACTCTGGATGCACCAAAGCATATGACGGGCAATGTATCACTGCTGGTGCAATTTGGTTGACATATTCTTGGGGGTACCGTTTATTTTTTTTTTTTTGGATTTTTGGATTTATGACAAAAATTTAACTTTCGAGGACGAAAGGATCTTCAAACCAAATCGACAAACACAAAACGAAGGAATCGCTTACACAAGTCCCCGGCAACGGCGCCAAAAACTGATTGGTAGTTTTATACACGTAAAATATAATATAAAATAATATAATCCCGAGAGTAATTAAGAAAGTTACCAAGTTACCCTTGATAAAATTCACTCTCAAAAATATATATAATATAATATAAAATACGTATATTAAACCGGGCAAGTATGATCACCCGGGTCGTTTTCCCCAATGACTCGTGCAATGGAAACCTCGTTTAAGTTTGGATCCTGATTTGAATAAGAAAAGAGATATTTTTGATTTAATTATACTACTAAAATTAAAGGCACAATTAAACAACTAATTAACAAATTAAACTAATTACGAAAGTAAATAAAATGCGACATTTAAGAAAACAAATGCAATTTAAAACTTAAAAATGTAAACTAGATTCCTAAACCTAAATTAATGCTAAAGAAAATTTTAGGAAAATTAAAAATATTTTTTTAAGGACTTTTCGGATTTTTTATGAATTAAATTCTATTTAATCTAAATTAAATTCTAAAAATAGAAATTAAATTGATAAAAACGAAGAAAAATACTTTTTAAGCTAACTTAATCCTAAATTACTTAAAAAGATGAGAAAAACATTTTTTTATCACTAATTTTTCTATTTAAAAGGTTAAAATTAAAAAAACTAAAGGTTTGAAAATTAAATGTTTTAAAAAAAACTAAATTTGAAAATTAATTTTTAAAAATATAAAACTTAAACTAAAAATTCTATAAAAATACTTTTTATAAAGAGAAAAAATGCAGAAAATTAATTTTATTAAAAGCCCTAATTTTAAACTATTTATTAAAAACTAATTTAACTAATTAAACTAAAAACCTAATTTTATTACTTAATTAAACTATTTTTATAAAACTTAAACTAAATCAAAACAAACACATGGGTCGAAAGTGTCAAAACAGAAAGATAAGGGTAGGCGGGTGATATTTAAAGTTTTATAAAACACACAAAGTTTGAACTAATGGCAGAAATAGTCCCTGGACTTGGGATTAACGAGACTTAACAATCAAACTAACTAAGGACTATCTATGTAATTAACTAAGGACTAACGGTGATACTAGCAAGGACTAACTGAGTAAACTTTAAACTAACAAAAACTATAAAAATGGACAAAACAGGCCCCTGCACTCCCTAACTTCTAACAAACAGCATCTTTTTTTTTTTTTATAATCAACAGCTTATTATCAACAGGATTTAAAAAGCTAAAACTATTGAAACTCAACTCTTACTTATTTAAAATAAGCTAAATAAGCTTATCAGCTTATAAACTCTAGCAACTCAATAATCTACCTCTTAAACTAAATAAGCTAAGCAAATTTCAAGCACTATGACAGATTCTTAATACTTAATAAAATCTACTCAATCAAACTCTTAGCAAATCCACATAGCTTATTTATCTCTAATAACACTTAACAGCTTATTAAGAAAAAGAAAAAGAACAAATGTAAAAACAACTAGTGTGTACCTTGGCTTTCCAGCTAGAACAGGAAAGTAATAAGCTGTGTGGGCTTATGGCTTAATCCACATAAGCCCTTATATCACAATCACAACCTATACTAACCTATAAGCTGACCCTCAGCTCTAAACCTCATTGAACACTCAGCCGCCATCCAATTCCAAGAGTGTCAATGTTTTGATCAAATGACAGCAATGACAAACACAAACACCAATTTCAACAGAATTTAAATGAAGACTCGAATTAATGCGAAATATTACTTTTATTAAAAACTGAATAAAAGTTTATTACAATACGAAATGAAACAACACGAAATTGAAATTACATAAAAACTACTAACAACTTTAAACTAAAAATTACCCACTAAAAATTACAATACGAAATGCTGGAATGATGGGGGTATTTATACCCGAAGCTTGATCTCACCTCCTTCTCTAGATCCTTCTATTCATCTTCATCTCAGCCCTTCAATCTTTTCTCTCTCCTTGTAAGCCGTAGGATTTAATAGGTGTGTATAACCCGGATCATTGACGTGGCTTGGTGTGTTAGTTATGTGAGGTAAACAATTACACACGTCACATCACCCAATGAGAATCCTTCTTTCAGCCAGGGTGGAAT
>BQNB010025340.1:29320-57679 GCA_026074375.1 Tanacetum coccineum
CCGGAATTATCTCATCGGGACTCTAAAGCTTTCAAAGTCATTAATATTTTTGAAAGCCCGATGGAGATTTTTCCTTGCTCTTATAGAGAGGACATCCGTGTCTTGGATGTTTCGTGTCTCCATTTTTATCCCCCATGAACAACTCAATTCAGGGGACGGGTCTAATATAATTATAATAGTAGTAATGAATAAGTGTGTTGTGAGGAGGCTCGCCTTTTCCTTTATCGTGTTTCGTGTTTTGTGTTGTATGTCCAGGATTGCCCCGGATTATGAAGCCTCTCGTGCTCGTGGTTTTGTCTTTCGTTCACTCGAGCTTCAATCCTTTTCATAATTTTGGGAATCCAATATCCTAAATCTTATCGACTAACGTTTATCTTTGAGCATACTTAATAAACGACTTTAGATTTACGTAGAGACCCTTCTTAAAATATTTAGGACAATGTTCGGTTCTAGTATGGGGGGGGGATCTATCTATTTGATTGTGCCTGCAGTCGTTGTTTTTACGTAATCCCATTTTTACCACCAAAATACCAAAAAAATGAAAAAATTTAAAAAATTAAAAAAATAAAATAAGTGTTTTGTCACAATTTTGACTTTCTTGCTGGGTAGAATAAGAATAAATTTTGACTCGATCGAGCGTGTTGAGCTCTAGCTTGCTCCTTAACTTTTAGACTAAGCATTCGCGGATCTTTTTATTAAAGATTTTAAATTTGCGAAGAACGAAAAATGATAGAGTTAATTATGAGTTGGATGCTAAACAAGGATTATTTGGAAATCTTAAGAGCTCATGAGTGTAATTTGTGGCTTTTTCTCCCATAAGCTCCTAACCTGACTAATAATACGTGCTATTTTTGAAAATTAAACTTAAATCGATAATTTTTGAATTTAAAGCTTTATTAATGTAGTCAATAACATTAATTTTTAGTCTTAGTTCAAATTTATACTTAAATTTTCTAAAAAGAAAACTTTCTCTATATATCGTGGTAATATTATATATATATATATATATATATATATATATATATATATATATATATATATATAATAATAATTATAAAAACTGTGGGCTGATAAAAGTTTGTTGCATCTTGCCGGCTCACAACCGATGTTGCAGCCTTCTAAATAAGGCACATAGTAATAATAATCCGAGACTGATAAAAGTTTGTTGCATCTTGCCGGCTCACAACCGATGTTGTAGCCTTCAGAAAGGTCGAGGATTTACATTGTATCATGGTTATATTAATGTTAAGTGTGAAATAATGTGATTTAATAAATATAGGGAAAATCTCTTTTTTTTAAATTTAAATATGCTTTCTAACTAAGACTATTTCATTTTAAGTTGTGGTTTTTCTTGAATAAACTATGTATAAACGGGAAACCTAAGAGTTTTTGAAACCGAAGGTCCGTGAGTCTCAATACTAGTCTCTGTGGGGTGTCAAAAGCCTGGTCACTTAGCCGCAAGGTTGGGATGTGTCGAGACGAAAGTCACTATATGGGATGATCTCGCCTTCAAACCCATTACTTTTGGGTGGAACGTGAAGCATGGAAATTTTGCAAAACGTTGATCCATGGTTGAAATTCAAAATGACACATTCACCTAATATATAATAATTGTCGAGAGTGAAAAGTTCACAAGTTAAAAATATGAGTAGTGCTAGCATCTTAACTTATATTTAACGGTGATTTTGTTTTTAAGCTTGGTTTGGGACGAGTGAAAAGTCGGGAACGATGAATTTATCCTTTTTGGGCATTTTAGGATTGAAATGCATCTTATTCCGTGACCCTAAAGTTATGAAAATAACGAAAGTCCAAACATGTTAGTTAGTTGCTTAAAATGAAAAATACAAAAAAAAGAGAAAAAGGGAGAAATACAAAAATATATGTGGGAATAAGTGTGAATATTTAAAAATGGTCAAAACGGGGCTTTTCAAAGCTATTGATTTTTTTATTCCCTTTTATGAACACTTAGCTACTTTTCGAGGTAATTAGTCGAGGGGGATTGAGATTCTAAGTTTTCTTAAGTGTTTACTTATGGCATTGCGTGAGGACACAACAATAGTTTAGTATGGGGGATTTTGGTATGTGCTTAATTACACATACCATTTACCTAGGAAAACGTGCCTAAAAGACTAAAAACATGCCAAAAATATATTGTATTTATGTGTTTTGCATTTATATTGTGCAAGTAACGGATATCTAAGAAAAGGACAAAAACAAAGCCAACACGACAAAACAGAGCACAGGAATGGAAAAGCTTAAAAAAAGTCAAAGTCAAAAGTCAAAGCCGAGAAGTCAAAGTCAAAGACGATGCCAAAACCGAAGAAATGCTAAATGGGCCAACCCGCACCCATCTAATGGGTCGGGGTAGCCCATTAAGCATTTATATTAAGCCTTTTGTATAATTAAAGGTCCAAAAATCCTTTTAAAACAAAACCGGCCGAATCCATAAGCCCAAACCCACTTAACAGCCCACACCATTTAACAAAAAGGACTGTCAAGTCCATTTCACCACAAGTCCTTTCACCCTTACACCGTTAGTCCTCAAGGACTAATAATGTCAGTCCAAAAGGACTAACGGTGCAAACACATAACAAAAACAGGGCAAATGCCCGTTAAAACAAAACAAACGCACCCATTTCCTGCCATGTTGTTCATCCATCCTCTCCACCTCGACTTCTGCTCCCATAAACAGAACCATCCCTTTCCAACTCAACCCCACACCATAAACCAACAAATCCACCTTGGCAATCCCCTAATTTTTCAATCGTTGATGGGACAAAGACAAGAATCAAAGGCTCAAATTTCTATACTTGGAAAACAAGATTTTTGTACGGCTATGATGATGATTTGAAGTCTCTCACACAAGAAACACACCCCTGAGCTTACGCACAGAAGTAGCGCAAGTGAAGAACCCAAGACTTTGATTTTTCTTTTATATATAAGGCCTTTTGTAAGCCTTTAGGGCATCTAGTTTTCTTTTCAGCTTATATTTAAGTCTTTTTAAGCTTATTGTACTATTTTATTAAGTTTAATGAAAATTAAGTTTTATGTTAAAATCTTGTTTTTTATGATTAATGCACTTTATGTCTTAAAAACATTTTATAAGCTCACAAAAGATCTTTTATATTTCACTTAAGCTATTTACTTAAACATTATAAGCTTGTCCATAACTTATAGTATCTTAAGTCCTTTTTCACTTAATATCACTAAAAAAACTATATTGGATGATAAGCCAAATTAAGATGGGCTTATTGTTGTCACTAGCTTGTTCTTGAACAAGCTAGAGCTTGTAGAAAAAGCTCTTAAGAGCTTACTTGCCCTTGTTTAGAGCAGAGGGCTTTGTAAGTCTTCACTTTCCTTATTTTTAGCTTAAAAGTGCTTATTGCTTATTTACTGCTTTCTTATTGCTTATTACTGCTTATTGTTGCTTATTATTGTTTGATTGCTAATCATCTGTCTTTAAAGTCCTTTTCCAAAATCAATGAAAATTAATTTTAAAATGGACCTTGGATACTTAAAAGGGTGTTTGGGTCAAGAATAAAAATGGGTCAAAATGAGTTTTTAAACTATTTGGGTCATTAATCCAACTTTAACAATATCTTTTAAGTGGTTTCAATATGTTTTGATAAGCTTTCAAAGTTTAAAATTCATTTTTAAGGTTTTTAGTAATCAATGTTTGAATCTGAGGCAATTTAGTTTGATATATCAGCCTATCTGCTTAGAATTTGATTAATTGCTTGTTAATGTCATTTTAATACTTGTTTTTTTGAGTCTAATATGCAGTAATTTGATCTAGTTTAAGAGTGCATTTGCAATTTGAGTTTTCGTCAAAATCTGTCAAGTATCATAGTTTTCTATTTCAAAGTAAAAGTCCTTTTTCAAACCTCAAATTTAGATTAGTTAAAGTTGTTTTTAGTGTCTAAGTTTAAGAGCATAAGCTCATTGGTTGTCAATCAAAATCTGTTTTAGCTTATTTTGTATTTTTGAACTTATTTTAACAGCTTAAAGTAGGTCTGCAAAAAGCAATTTGTCTCTTAAAGAAAACAAAAAAGAGTGCATACTGAGTGAACACCCTTTTTCATCAAGCTTTTTTATAGCTTATTTGTATTTCAAGCTCCTTTTTAATTGCTGATTATTGTAGCTTATAGGACAAGCTTGAGCTACATATAAGCCTTTAAGCCATAAGGATCCATTAAGTAGCTTAAAAATAAGCTCAAAAAGTGCCCTACATGCTGTTTGGTTCTCATTTTTGGCCAAAAAGCTTATTTGCTTTTCTGAGCTTATTGTCTTATTAGACTTGCTTATTTGGTGTTTAGTCTTGCTTATTAGGTTAGTTTAAGAAACTTGTAGCTTATTTGACTTTAAGTTAAGCTTTTAAAAGCTTATTCCCAAATCTGCCTTTAAGTTTTAAGTTAAAACTGTCGTCTTGCCTTTTCATACTTTTTAGCTTATTTGTTTTAGCTTATTTCTTGGTTTAAGTGCTTCTTAGGTTTAGGTGTTAAGCTGTCTTAGCTTATTTTGTTTTTTCTTTAGCTTGTTAAACCCAAAAGCCAAAATAGTTTAGGTTTTAAGGCTATTTAGCTTTTAAGTAAACAGTCATCTTTTAGAGCTTATTTCTAGCTTATTTATAGGTTTTGATAAAAAGTCACTTCACAAAAATTGCTTATTTTTAGGTCCTAAGCTTTTTCATAAAAAAGTTTGCGAAAATAAAAACATTGGGAGTGAAGGAGACGTCAAGGTGAGCAAGGCTCGAACCTGAGACCTCTCCCTTACTCAACCAATGCTTTACACACCACACCACACAACCATCCTGCCCTTGGGTCTTTTGCGTTATAACCTCACAACACTTTTCTTTTATACACGTTTTTTTCCTTTTTGGTTATAAGCCCTTTTCTGCTTATTTCAAGCTTATTTCAATAAGCTGTTGAACCCAACTTATTTTTTTAGATTTAGCTTAGTGCAAAGTATTTTTCACAAATTTTTTAGAATTTTCCAAATTAGTTTAATATTTTAATTAATTTTTTATATTAAAATTGTTTTTAATTCATATTAAATAAAATAAAGGTCACAAAAATCTAATTCTTTTTTTAAAAATTTTCTTTTATCATTTAGGATTTATAAAAATTAAATTTTTATTTGTTGGGTTAAAATTTTAGAATTTGGTTTTTAAAGAATGGGATTTGAATCCCGTTATCATTTTTAGTGTTTTAGCTTTAATTGCTTATCGTTTTTAGTGTGCCTTTATTTGTTTTAGCATTTTAGTTATAGAAATAGAAAACCAAATTCAATATTGACCATTCAAACGCGCGATCACAAACGTAACTGATTTTCAAATTCGCTCCTCGTCGGGAAACGACCCAGGAAGGTTTATTAGGGTTTTACTTTGGGTAAAAGTAATTATCCCTTTTAAAAGCCTTACGAAATTCTTATTATTGATGTTTTTGAGATAATTCTTATTATTATATATTTATATTTATATATATAGTAAAAAGGATTATTTTAAGCGATCAGCTAAGGTGAAATGGTGTAACGAAACATATAATAATGAGTGAAAACATAGATTGTCTCAACAAGCGTGATCTAGGGGTATCTTGCACTAATGATGAATGCAACAAAAGAATTTTAACACGGGAGGTTGACAAGTCAATGTAACAAGTCGTTAAACACACACATAATGACTATTTGGGTAAAGTCCTAAATGTTGCCCTCTCGAACCATATATTCCTGGTAATCATTTAGGTCTTGAAATGATGTACAAGCCAAGTTCTAAAGTCTATAATACTACCGGCACACTCAATATTTCGGTGGATTTTTATATAATGAGATAAAAACGGAACATCAGGCTTAAACCTCACCAAGTAATAATAAAGGGTAATGTGCATTCGGCAAAGATTAAATTTAGTTTAGTAAGAAAAACATGTCAAAAAAAATTAAAATTGGCACCATTTTTAAAGAAAACTAGGAAATCGAAGGCAAGAATAGGTCAAGTGATAATTATACTCCTATCCCTCCACTTGTTTTATACAATGTCCCTATTATACATTAAGGAAATGAAATAAACAGGAAGATTAGAATTAGAACAAGAAACTCCCCTGAGCTTTGCTTCTGAATATACGAAATGTAATAAGCTGGCGGAGTAATCTAGAAAATCTCCATCTTGAGCAAGCTCATTTTCCCCTGTGATCACTAAAACAAACTAACAACATAAAATCGTTCAATGATAAATATACAAGAAATACAAACCTAACTCACTTTCATAGGAATCACGGTTGCATTTAGCATATGCAACAAGCCTTTTAAACCACTTGGTGACCCAAGTGGACGAGTGAAGTCTCGTGAGGGTTTCCAGAAAACATACCCACAAAGTTCATTTAGACATACAAGGTTTAGCAATGCGTTAAAACTTTATTTTAATGTTTTTCAAAAAGGGGTTACGGCGTAACTCTCGTGGTTACGCCGTAATCATGTGGTATTTTAAAAAATTTGTTTATAAGTTTACAGCGTAACCATAAGAAGTTTTACGCCGTAATTGAATAGGTTACGGCGTAACCATGTATGTTACGCCGTAATTGCTGCTAAATCAGCAAATCTACCACAAGATTACGGGTCGAGTCGGTCTAGAAAGTTTCCTCCTAGTTGTTGGAACCTGCAAAACAAAGTAAAACATGCAAACCAACTAATATGCAGAAAATGAAATTTATTGATAAAAAGACGGGTTGTCTCCCAACAAGCACTTTTATTTATTAACGAGTCTTTAATTTAGACTCATGCCCACTTTATGTTTCGTCGTGGGCGTCTACATCAAACTCTTCCCAGATCATTTATCTGAACCTTGATTTGCTTTTCCTTCCGAGAGGTAAAGCATCGTCTACTTCTTTGGTCACACAAATAAAACTTTGTCTACTTTTAAATGAATATTTCGTAACTTTGATGGTTTCAAACTGAACTTCAGGTGGATCATACTTTTCAATTTCAGTTCTTATCTCATAACGTTCCTCTTCTTCAAATCCATGGTCTTGCCACCAATATGTGTAATCTCTATGGACATCTTTACAGTATTCCCATATCTTATCAAGCATATGCCCTTTTTTTTCCTTTCCCAAGTTCATATTCATCTGCCAATTGATTAATTTCTAAATCAAATACCCATTTATAATAATAAAAACGCCTAGAAAGTGGGTTCTTTATAATCTCAGGTTCACTTATGTCAGCATGTCCAACCTTAATTAATGTCTCCTCCCAAAAGGTAATGTCTCCTCCCGAAAGGTGTAGTCTTTGGTCTGTGGTTATTAGATTCTTGATATGAGGTTCTTGGTGCATGAATAACATTGCACCATTCGGCAAATCTATCATCCCAAACTAAACTATTGGTTTGATACTTCCCGTATTTTGCCAAAAGGTAGTCAGGAAAGGATAATCCTATTCCTGTTATGTTCTTTATTTCATTATCATAGTTATAGTACCAAAACCTTAAATTCCAGACCCTAGATACCCGATAGATTTTGTTCCCTCCATCGCATATACTTTTGGTGGGGTCATAGGTTGGCCACATCTTAGTCTTTTCGTTGACAGTCTGCTTAATAGGTTTATAAAAATGTACCCTAGGGGTATGTTGATCTAGCTTAATTTTCTTTTTTCTTACTGCCTTGATCGTGTAAACTATCATTAGGCGACCTATCACGTAAGTTTCTTGATTGATTATTGCTACATGCGAGAGATTGAGGTCTATTATCTAGGTCAGATTTTATCATAAAAATTTTCTCGATAGGAGTTGTAAAATTATGATCTTTTTTCTCCATATCATAGCTAACCCTATCGTTATCGATTCTTAAAGAAATTTATTTATCAAAAACATTAATTTCCGCGTAAATGGTTGCTAAGAAAGGCCTGCCTAGAATTATTGTCTCATTAGGAGTTTTATTGATAATTACAAAATCTGAAGGAAATAAGAATTTATCAATTCTAACTAGAATGTTTTCGATTATACCTAAGGGTGCCTTCTTCATTATATTGGCCATTTCAATAAGCATATTGGTGTTCCTCAGGTTGGCTAGTCTTAAGTACTCAAATATGTTCCTAGGCATGACATTTACACTAGCACCTAAATCAGCCATACCATAAAATTTAAAATTACCAATAGTGCAAGAAAGTGTGAAATTCCCTAGATTTAGCTCCTTAGGTGGAAATTGGCACTGTAAGACCTTGGTCGTCCTTTTCTCTTCGTTTTGAGCTCCTTGAAAGTCAGATACTCCATGGAAATTGTTAAGCTTACTTGAAGAGATATATCTATGTGGCGTCTTATGATTAGCATTAACCACTTTGCATTGCCCGATAGACGAGCTAGGAGCTCCATTGGTTGTCCTAGAATGGAGTTCCTTGGGTAATTGCTTAATTTGGGTTTTTAGGTTTTTAAGAGAGGCGCTTTGATTCCTATTGTTAATCTTCGCATTTTCTTGGAGTTTCTTAATCCATTCTTCCTTTTCGGCGCTTCTTCGTGCTGATTCTTCCTGATGCTTATTCATAAGCTCTTCTAAGCTTGGTCTCTTCTCCTCATAAGGTGGTTGATTATCTGTACGAGTATAGTATCCCGATGGACCTACATGAAACTTAGATCCATTACTTTCATTGAAAGGAGCGGGGTGTCCAAATTCACCATACTTGACCTATTCCACCTGTTTGACTTCCTCGTTGAGAGGACATTCTTTATCAAGGTGAGGTCCTTCGCATATTTGACATCCAACTTGGATCGCATGAACTTTTTCTTTTAGCTTCTTCATATCACGTCCTAAGTCATCCAGTTTACTTACAATTGCAGCAAGTCCATCAGTATTACTGTTGCTGCTAATGTTCCTGCTTGATGTCCCATCGTGCCACATTTGAGAGTAGTCAACCATAGTTTGTATTTCCATCAGAGCTTGAGTTGGTGTCATCCCAGGAATTGGTCCCTGCGAATCAAGCAATTGACGGTTCATAGTGCTCAAACCTTTATAAAAGATGTTTACCTTTTAATGGCTGTTTATGTTGTGGGTTGGGCACTTATACAACAAATCATTATACTGTTCCCAATCTTGGTATAATGATTCATCGCTTTCCTGCTTGAAGTTGTAGATACCTTTAAGTCGTTTAGCAGTCTTGAATGGTGAACAATACCTTTAGATAAAGGCCTTTTTAAGGAGGTCCCAAGTGTTGACAGCTCTCGGAGTGAGTCTATCCACCCATCTTTTAGCGGATCCAGTAAGAGTAAACGAGAACACACATAGCAGTACTTTGTCTTGTGATACTCCGGGAATATTGAACAAACTTACAATATTGAGGAATCGATCAACATGATCATGGGCATCCTCATTCTTATTCCTGGAGAAGGTGTCTTCCCTCAATTCTTGCATGAATTTACTCTTGATCTCAAAGTTGACATTGCCCCTCGATTTCTGGTTTAACCATGCCCGGTGCCTGGTTTTCTCATGACAATGCTAAGTATTATTCCATAGTGAGAATGTTGATGTCTACTCCCGCCATAGTTCCTGCAGAATTTAGAAGTTAGAGAGAGAATGGAAATAATTATAATAAATCAAATTAATACTAATTTTTAGCTCCCCGACAAAGGCTCCAAAAACTTGATGCGTATTTTATTTTAAAATATATTTTGTTCAAGTTTTAAATTTATAAAACTCGATTCACCTAACAAACACACTAACGGGCAGAGCACCTGATCGTGAGTAATACAGAAATGGTGAATCCGAGGTCGTCCCAAGAGCTAAGTGTCAATTAGTTCTTACTTGAATTGTCACGTTTGAAAATGGTTTGAAGTTGATTTATGAAAATAATTGGAAAGTAAATTGCAAAAATTAAAAGTGATAGAATATATCAGGGAGAAAGGCGTGCTAGCCTAGCCATTTTATTACTACCTTTATAACTACGTTTTCCTGTACATTGTTATACCATGGTTTCATTAGTGGTTTCTAAAGTCGACAGACCGGAATAGATATATTTAGTCTGTCCTATAATTCCTGCGATTCTGGATCCCCCAAAAGTCACAAAGGTAGGGCAAACAGGTCATAGTGATTAATCCCAACTATCCCAAGAACTAGTCTAATAACCTATACAGAGTATTAACCCTCTCTGAAAGAGTACCTATGCTTTTTAAGTATATTAAGTGATAGAGGCGGTAACATGGTTAGTTCCTACACTAGGGATAGGGTTCCAAACCTACCCTAGTACCCCTGCTAATCCTATGTTTAATTGGAAATCTAATAACAGGATTAACATGATCTAAACCACCCGCAATACTACCAAAACCCAGGGGTACACGATAGTCAAAGGATATCCAACGAAACCATAATCTAACAGGAAACAAACATTATAGCGATAGTAAATTCATGATTATTGTTGTTCTCACTTAGTTAGTGAACAATAACTATAAAGTTATCATTAACTAACTCATGGCTTTCTAGTAAAGTAAACAATTAGTTTATTAAAGATATTTTTATGCAAACAGTTATAATAAATAAGTACGAGACACAAAAAAACTTTTCAATGTTTAACTCTTTCTATTAAGAATTATACCTCATTGTATGTGGAACTACAATAGGGATTGAATGATAATGTGTGTGTGTAATCTCCTCACTAATAACTTTGCATAAACCTAAAGTGTTATGCAAAGTCAACTACTATGCTAACCAACTAAGCTTGCTCAGGGACATAGTAAATTTGGAGTAGTAGATGTGTGTTTGTAAAAGATACGACTTTGAATACAAAAACTTGACATCTACTCCATTACAAGAGTTCTATTTATACAACTTAGGAAAGGTCACCCTTACTTGGGTGTTGAGCATTTATCTTAGATCTAATAGGTTAGTACATTTGTACTACTTTGTCCTTATCACGATATCTATTCTAAGTATGTGACAAATGCTCTTTCCAAGTTCAACTCCTGACACCGAGCTTATCTTATACCTTCTTCAGGATAAATTGACTTCACGAGATAAGAGCTTGGACTTATCTGCTTTCAAATTATCCCGCCTATTCTTCAGTCTCTTATCTTCAAGGTCTTCTAGTTGTTGGAGATCGTATGGGGATCAGTGAGTCTATTGCCATGACTCACTGAACCCATCACCTTCTTATTTGGCTTAGGCTTCATTCACTGAGTACCGCCTCACTGAATGCTAGAGTTTTTCTTGTAGACTCAGGCTGCGCATCTTGAAGGTAACTCACTGAGCGACTATTCACTTAGTGACCTTAAAATGTTAAAGGTTATTTACACTTAGGTTATATTGTATTAAAATCCTAAGTGAAAGATCATTGGGCACTGAATTGGCCTAAAAATCTCCCCCTATTTGGATATAAATATAGCCTAAGTGTTTATCAGCAAGAGTGAGTACTTACATCTTCTTCTCATACTGATTTCTATAAAGCTATCTAGGATACTGAGTTTTTTTAACACAATAAGTACTTCATTGAACGGTTACAAGGTCCTATTATCTATTACAAAAGATAACAAAATATTACATAAGTACTCAGTCCATATTGTATCTAAGAGCTTCCAGCTTGACTTTCTTTGACTTCAGCTTTTCTTGGTCAAGCTGTTCAGCAATGAGTTTCGTCAATTTTATGTTGAACCTTGCATTCTTAGGACACTTGACCATAGATGCAGCTACTAGATATGACACAAGAGCTTCCATTCCCACTTTGTCGACATCACTCCATCTTTGGAATGCTTGATCGCCAAATTTGTTAGTGAAGAAAATTACATACTTAGGTTCTTTAATGACCATGTTATTTACGAACGGGACATTTTCAGGGAGAGCTCGATTGCATTCCAATCCAGGGATTCTTGTTTCAGGTTCAAGTTCCACGTGCTTCTGTTTCCTTCTTGAGGATCATGATAAGGCTTGTTCAGGGGAAGGAACGGGAAGAGAAGAATGAATTCCAAGTTCCTCATGAATTTTCTTTAGTCTTTCATATCTTCAACTTAAAGAATTCATCAAGTCTTTTACCACTGCATTTTTCTTTTTGGGAATGATTTCCCTCAGTTCATCTAATTCAGAGATACCAAATGCACCAAAGAGAAAGGGTTCACAGACTTCAAAGTTTCTACCATCAATGCCTCTGTATACTGTTATGACCACTAGCTTGGTTTTTTGATGGATCTTGATATCAGTGATAGGTTCTGGTTTGTTGCTGACCGTCTACATATAGCTATCGTACTTGTGCTTTCTGAGCTTAAGAGATTTTCTAACTTTCTCAGTATGTTGTCTTTTGAGAACAACATGTTTAGCATGCTGAGCATTCTTAAACATTTCACCAGCCTTTGCCCCTTTAATTGCTTTGGGATCAAGTCCTATCTTTTCAGCCTCTTCCTGAACAACTTTTATCACCTTAGGTTTGGTCATTGCAAGCAGCCTGGCTTCTTCTTTAGCTTTCTTGATTTGTTTCTCTTTATCCCAGTAGTCTTGAATTTCTTATTCAGCGAGGTAGATTATTTTCCCATTAATCATGTATTCAACTCCAACTGGTTCATCAGGGTCAGGGCGAATAATAGATGAGGCTTTAACCAGTTTCTTTAAGAGATCATCATCAGACTCAGTTGCAATCCCTTTTCCTTTATCAACCTTTGGAGTTGCTTAAGAGCTTTTAGGATGAATGATGATTGACGCGATTTGTTAAGCTTGAGTTGGTGAGATTACAGTGGATGGGATTGATGAGATTAGAATTGCCAATCTTGGTTCTTTGGTCTCCTCCTAAGTGTGAGAAGCAGGTTCTTTAGTGGAAGTGGTGTTTGCATTCTCCCCCTCAATATTGCTTGAATGTCAGTGAGAGCAAGTGTTGGAGTGACACTGCCTAAAGGAGCTAAAAAGGGATGACCTTAAGAGGCTGCATACATTTCAATCATCATGGAATTTATCTCGAAAGTGTCCTTCCTGAGAGAGGAAATTTCTTATTTAAGAGCAGTCTGAGAGAGTTCAACTCCAGTTATCCTTGAGCCAAGATTCCAAGACATGTTGGTAGAAGTTTTCATCCAGGCAGCTGATGCTTCTTCTTGCTTAAAACCATGATCTTGAATAGATTTCACGATAGACAGAAGTGCAGAGAAATTAAAGCCCTTTACTAAGGAAAGTACCTTAGTGACGTTGGAAGAGATTCTTGCGAAAGTCTCAGTGGTTTCATTGATTTTCTGGTTTGTATAGGGATCATCTTTGACTGCATTAGATATGTCTTTGAGAAGCTGAGTGATGACATTCAGGCCTTTGTAGAGATCACTGATGGTAGTACTACTTTTGTCAAGTGAACTCATGGAGGCTTCCATAAGTTTGTCAGTCTGATCTCTATGAGCGATGTTCTCATCATAGTATTGATCAACTGAGGCCTTGAGGTCAGCATATGAGACTGCTGCTTCTTCATGCTATTCCTATTGTTTCTCAGAGAGTCGATTGAAGAGGACCCTGGACATCTTCCTGAGATACCTGATCATTTACCTTTCAATGAGAAGAAGAATATTGTCAAATTTTTTGAGGTTAGGACTGGATGAATCAGAAGTAGATTCTTAAACATATGACGGTTCAAGCTGATCTTGCTTTGGTGAGGGAGTTCTAACTTCTTTATCATCCTGAGGATCCTCATCCATATCATCCCCAGCAGCAAGCACTTCCTCATCACTTTCTTGAGCCTCATCCTTAGAGAGAAGAATAGCTCAAACATCTGCATAAGTTAGTAGCATGGGTTGGGTATCCGGTTCCCTTTCATAAGAAGGCTCACCTTTGTTTTAGGTCAGAGACTGGTACCTCAATCTAGAGGACTGGGTCTGGTCCTCTTGGTACTTAGCACCAGTCCCTGAGAGATTAGCAACATGAGTGTGTATTGGTTCCATATCAGCGGGTGGTATGTTTCCCCCTGAGTCTTTGTCCCCAAGTGACCCATCAGGACGTGGCGTGGTTTTAGCCATGCCTTCATTAGAAGTCGTGGAAGTTATGTCTCTATCAAGGGGTTGTTTGTTTCCCCCTGAGTCTTTGGGATAAGTAGCAGTACCCTCAGGTAAAGGTTTGGATGGATGAGTGCCCTCATTGAGTGTAGAAGGCAATCCCGTACTAGCGAGTTGTATGTTTCTCTCTAGATCTTGGGGATCAGGTACGGTGCCCGAGGAGACTGAGTGGGATTGCTCAGAACCCTCTGTTGGATTGGGTGGTGATTCCTTGGTCTTAGTGGGTGGTCTTTTAGACTTAGGCTATTTTCTCTTTTTAGAGAGTGCTCCTGAAGCCTCAGGGCCCTGTGACTTGGGTAAGGTTGGAGCCACAGTCTGAGACTTCCCTTTCTTTGGTTTTGCAACCAAAAGAGGTGGAGACAATGAGTCCCTTCGATTGTTTAAAGCAATCATATGGGCCGTCAATTCAATATCAGTAACTTTAGATGGGTCCTTTGTAAAATTTAAGTCACTCAGGATGGGGGGTAAAAACCTAAAAAATTTATCCTTAGTGTATTCATAACCTAGTAACACTTGTAAAGCACATGAGATAAATCTAGGGTATGAAACGTATTTCAGCCTAGACTTATTCAGTAGCTTGGTTACGAGATCACTATAAATGATCTCCCCTATGTCAACCTCAGTCCCAGTGATGCGATTGTAGGTTAAAAGCTAATGGATGGAGTTTATTTTCTCAGTGGAGGAGTAATTCCCGCCAAGAACCTGAATCACAAAAGTGAACAAAATTCTCCAAGCCACAGGAAAGGAGTTCTTCAGGACTGGGGTTTTGTCTAGGTAACTCGGGTTGATGGCAATTTTTTCCAATTCCTTCTTAACGACCTCAGGTGTGGGATGATCAACATATTTACCATTATTATAATCAAGGCCAGTTGATGAACAAAAAATTTTGAAATCTAGGGTCAAAGGTCGTTGCCCGTTTGAGACTGAAAACTTGATGAGAAATTCCTTGAGGGGGCATTTCTTAGGCTCATCGGTTGATGGAAATGGGTCAAGGGCAACAGCAGTGCTCTAAAACTCCCTAAGGAAGTTTTGATAGACCACTGAGGTACAGTTGGTAAAAGCATTATACAAAGGATAGTTTTGCAAAAATTTCATTATGAGCTTGTAGGCAGGCACATTTGGTGGGTAGTTAAAGTTTCCCACCATATTGTTAGTCTAAAAAATCACGTTGTCCACAGTCATGTCTATCCATTGAGGAGCATACTTGATTGTTTGTTGTTCTGCCTATTTGAGATGAGTATTGTTTTGAAAACAAAAAGGTTTTAATGGCAGAATACCACGCACCAGATGGTCACAAGCTTATTTCAAACTTGATCGTTGTCGTGATATGGGTGATATGTTGTCAAAAGGGATTATACTAAGATGGATATCTTTGTATGGAACACGATTGACCAAAAAAAATGTTTGAAAGAAGTATTTCAATAAATAACTGATTAAGAGATAAGCTTTTTACCAAAAAACTCGAAGAGCACCCACACTTTTGCTTTGAGAGAGAATTTAAGCAGAGTTTATTTGCTTTTGAAAATTGTATGTGTGTTCTTGTTTTGATGAAGGGTATTTATAGAGGGTGTGTGAAAGGTTTTTGATTATTTTAAAATTTTCATTTTTTTGGAAAAAGTTAAAATTGTTTTGGGAACGCATTTAATGCTATAACCTACTAGTTTCACGATTCCCTCTTTTACGGCTATAGTGTAGCCGTTCCGTTGTCTTTCACTTTTGCAGTCATGACATATGGATAACGGTCAACAGTCTTTTGATTAGACATGTTGGGAATAGATTGTGTGTATGGGAGTGAGCATTAAATGCTTGTCGGGGCTAATTGAGTGAAATTAGAAGTGGGGGCCCATGACTATTGGATGACAGTTAGACAAGGAATATTTGTTCCTTATTTAATGTGTTCAGTCACCAACCTAGGACATTAAGTAACTAAATACTTAGAGCATTTAGTTACTTTATTTAATGTGTCCCTCAGTGTTATGGGATTCATGTGGGTTTATGGAGATGGTTTCAGGGAGAAGAATATACACCATACTGAATACGATTAATCAGGGAGACTGATTAATCAATATTCAACATACCTAATTCTGCTTTCAGTATGGTGAAAGTAGGTTCATTCAGGGGTTTAGTGTAGATATCAGCTAGCTGATACTCAGTGGGGCTGAAGTGTAATTCAATATCTCCTTTAAGGATGTGATCCCTAATGAAATTATATCTAATATCAATATGCTTGGTTCTTGAGTGAAGTACTGGATTGTTGGATATTGCAATGGCATTGGTGTTGCCACAAAAGATGGGTACCATCTTATAATGAATGTCATAGTCACTGAGTTGACTTTTCATCCATAGAATACTTGCACAACACCCAGTAGCAACATATTCAGCTTCAGCTGAGGACATAGCCACTAACTGCTATTTCTTGGCACTCCAACAAACCAATTTTCCACCAAGTATTTGGCAAGCACCTGAGGTGCTTTTTTTATCCATATTTCTACCAGCATAGTCTGTGTATTGGGAATATCTTTGAGATCAAATTTGAAAATTTTTGTTATTGCATACCAAGGGTCTGGAGCACCTTTCAGGTACCTGTGGATTTCTGTTCCAGCTATTAGATGAAGATTCCTTTGGAATTATTAGATGATATCTTACACATAGGACTTGTGGAGGAATTGGGATATCTAGGCTTGTTGCTATAACACCTCGTGTTTTAGGTCATTGTATGACATTATGTAATTCACAAATTATTTTTAGGGTTTTACGCGTTTGCTCTTAAACCGTAAACGTTAAGTTAAATCGCGTAAACTAAAAATGATCATTCAATGTAAACGGGCATTAAACGATTAAATGTTTACATCAAGCAAGTGTTATATGATTATTATAAGGATAATTAATAACTTTGTTCATCTTATTTTTATTGGCTACGTAAAATGCTTACGTTTCGTGATAAAACGCGTTTCGGCATTCCCGGAAGCACCAAAACCTAACTACGCTTAAACGAATACCCACGATTATACCCAATACCCAAAATAATCAATATAACATCACATGGGAGCCTATGTGGCTGAAATTTTCAAGATAGGACCAAGAGATATCAACTTGCTAAAAATATCTAGGTTAAGAAAGATCATAGGGAACCAACTCTTACACCATGATCCACTTGACTAATTAACCTTGTGCAAGGGTTAGAAAGTGACCATGGTTAGGTTAGTTAGATATTTTCACTATAAATAGCATGCATGCACTCTTCCTTTCATAAACACTTAACAAAAATCACAAAAACCTCTCTTTGTCTCCTCTCCTAACCCACGGCTCAAAACCCCTTTTATACACAATCCATACTTTGATTTTCTTTCACCATATTAGTGTTTACATATCATACTTAAGGTATTCTAAGAAGAATTGAAGGGTTGGTTAAGCTTTGAAAGGGTTTTAACAAGATATTGCAAGATTAGGGTTTCAAACCTAATCTAGGGTTTATAAGCTTGTAAGCTTTGGTTTTAAGTCTAAACACGGGTTTAGCATTCATTTCTCATCTCATACATCATCCCTAAGGTCTTCCTAATTCCTTCATACTTTTATTTCTTATGATTTTATGTGTTATATGTTACTTATGGCTAAATCACCACTAAGGACTTTTTAATATGTAAAATGAGTTTTCACTTATGTTTATGAATTTATGCACTTATTCTTATGTCATATGGTTATATATATCATGGAAAAATGAATGTAAGAGTATGTTAACATATGGTTTAAGTATAAACATGTTTAGGTAATAATTAGGGTTTTATAAGGTTACTTAATCTTCACATGTGAAAATAATGGAAAGTAAATTGTTAAACTTGTTACAATGAATTTATAAGGACTATGAATGAACTTGGACATTATTATAAGTATCACATGTGTTAAAAATAGTTATTAGGGTTTCTATATTAAACTACTAAACTAATTAATACATAAAACAAGGTTTTTATAAAGTTATACACATAAATACTTAGGGGCTGTTTTAAATCCGAATTCATACAGTAAGTTTGACATAAAATAATAATAATACGTCTCGTGACGATTCCAAAATGATAAGAAACTCGAAAAACCGATTTATAACGAAAAAGATACGTTAATTACGAGTTTACGACTATAAATACTTTTATAAAACTATTTTTATAAAAGTTACTATTCATTACAGAAACTAATATTTTTAAAACATCTAAAATATGATATAACTTTTAATTACGAGATCGTACTCGAAAGAATCGCTAAAAACGGAACTATAACGAATAAACTACGACGTTTACGATAATTAAAGTTTATAAAAGTAATTTTATAAACTATGAACAGTAAAAAGCACTATTCATCAGTGGGATTAACTTTATAAAATATAATACATCTTTTAATAACAAAGACGTACTCGAAGGAATCACTAAAATCGGGATTAAAACGAATAAGTTATTACGATTACAAGTTTACGCTAATTAAAACTAAAAACGATAAACTAGCTGTTGTGAACAGTAAAATTACTATTCACACCAGAATCTTAAAAACTTGAAAATATAAAATCTTGATCACTCGTCTTACTACGAAGACGTGGACGTAAGAAACGCGAGCAACGGACTTAAAACGACCAAATTAGGTCATTTTTACGAAAAGTATATTTATAAACGTTTTCACTTTATAAATATTATTTTACTAAAACGATTAGTCGGTGATTATGCTATATAGAATATTGAGTGGTTATCAAAGTGCTATAATACTAGGGAGTTTCATAATGAGGCCTCTTCGGATGGCGTATCGACGAGTTGTTGGATTTACGATTTAAAGTGTCCTAACTCCTCGTACGTCATGTCATGACCTCTTTAATTATGATAGCCCGAACGATAGTACGATGTAACAACTATAGTTTTGTAACTAACTATAAGATTATATTCAATGTTATTTTTTAAAGTACTCGGTACCCTTATATGACTTAATTTATATAGGTTGCATCCTAAACGTTTTGCGTGACGTTTTATCTGTGGATTATTTGGACTATTGTACTCAGGTGAGTTCATTGCCCCACTTTTTACAGTTATACTGATTTACTATTATTTGGGGTTGAGAAAACATGCTTGTTTTATAAATTGGACGCAAGTGTTTAAAGTATATTGATTATGTGTTTGCTCTAAGTAGGATAACCCTCCTGAGCCCATTTTCAGGAACTATCAATTGCATGATGTATGTTGTTTAATTTTGCATTATGTGTGCGGCGTATGTTATAAATAGATCTATTGAGTTTAACCTCCCCGTTTTGGGTGATTTGATATCACCGGCGAACGAAATGTTGACCATGTCGGCTTGAATGTTAGCGGGTTACAACATTGTACGGCTAAATAACTGGTAAACTTAGCTAATTTTAGGTTGAGCTTCTGTGGTATGAGCTTAGTGCCCAACAGTTATATGGTTTTGTGATTGTTGGCGTTGTTTGTAATCATCCGGGGAGGGAAAGTTTTGCGGTCCTGCTTAATTTTAAATACATAAACCTATGAATTCACCAATACATTTTTGTTGCGTGTTATAGCAATGTTTTAGGAGGTCAATAGGCACGAGGTGCCAAGGATTGCATGGGATTACTATTTTGGAAGGCACACGTTAAAGAGTTATGTGAATCATATTTGGGAAAGTATTGTTGTTTTTGTTATATTAAACAAGGAACAAGTTAAAGCTTTATGCTGTTGTATTATGTCTTATTAATTAAATTCCAATGTTTCCAATTAAACGACTTTTTTGTGTCGTTCATACTATATACATGTGCTATTGATCTTGATGTTATCACGCCCGGATCCTTATTCCGCTGCGACCCATTTTGGGGGTGTTACAGATTGGTATCAAAGCCAAGGTTATAGAGAACCAGGTCAAAATGTTTTTACTGGACTATAACCATTTTCAAACATTGCATACATACAAAAGGGTTTTTACGGGGTTATTTATATATAAAGTTGTTGCTTGTCGGTTAAGGCTATTTACATGCATTATTGATATACGTGTTATATATTATACGTATATATGGATAATAGCTTATATTTAATATACCTTATATAAGTTCACTTTTGATTTTTCAGTTTCGAGCATGTCGGGGTCTTCGGAAGTTTTTACAGTTACGTATATGAGATAGCCAGCCCATATGAGAGACTATCTGAATAGGATTACAGGAGCCGAAGAAGGGACCTATTTTTCAGGATCCACCATCTCCAGATTACGTGCCTGGCCCTGAAGGAGCAGAGCAGGCACCTCCATAACTATCTAGGTTCATTTGTCCGGAGCTGTTTTACCCGGAGTTCTTACCAGAGGACGATGTCTTCTTCCTACCGTCTGAGGAGCGCTGATTGTGTTGCTGCCTCACCTATACTGAGTCACCGGGATAAATTCTGAGTCGTCCTGCGGAGGAGTCGGAGGAGGATGAACGAGGGAGGATCCTTGAGGTGGATCCAGCGACTATTCCTGCTGACAGAGGAGACGACAGGGGATGATGATGAGCCATCTGGACATGATCGGACGATGATGATGATTGATGATGCAGAGGCGTGGAGGAGCACTTAGCTCCTGCCGACCCCTGCAGCTGTTGCTTATTCAGCAGACCAGGACCACATACCTTGCTTATTGTGTCACGGCTAGGTTTGTCATCCGACCCCAGGCGCGGCACCGTTCCTATCGAGGAAGTTGCTGTGATATTGTTTTGCCTACCTTACTCCTACCTCCATCACTCTCTCTTCCATACTCATTACCACTTCTCAGATACCCTCTCCGCCTATACCTATTCCATTCACAATACCACCCAAATAGCCCTTAATATGGTAGAGGGATCTTGGGATCCCAAGCTGCTGGATTAGACAGAGCATATGCATACCATTCCTGTTCATGAAGAATGAGATGCCGGAGATATGGTTTACCGCTTCGAACGAGGGCCGTTGTGTATTCTCCTGGTCTGGATACGAGGTCGGGGATTGAGTTTCTGGCAGCTTTGGGTAAAACTGCTAGGGGTGGGACCTGCCACAGCTCTAGGGCAGACCTTTATGGATTTGCTGATATGTTAGATGCCCGCTCCAGAGACGCCAGATCCTAGAGAGTTAGGCTATGGTATTACGGATTATGGGATGACCTTGTAGGAGCCTCTAGGAGATTGCATGACCACCCTAGGGGGGTCATCAGAGAGTATGTGTTGGTTATACTGTAGAAGGGAGGATGAGAATCTTATATTCTCTGCTGGATGATGCATGAACATGGACCGAGCTTTTACTTTGAGCCCGTGGGTACAACCATGTTGTACAGGGATTAGGGCTCCATTCCATAGCGCACTGCCCTTCTGTTGGAGGTGGAGGCCAGTGTATCTCGTGCCGCTTGGGCACAGTCGATGGATGCCTTGCGATCAGGGTCCGTTTTCGAGCGGCTATATCACTTCGGACACGGTCATGCGCGCTGCAGTCCGAGATCCCTGAGTTGCAGGCATGCAGACAGTAGGAGCGTCGGTGATTTAGATCTGCTGAAAGCAGACCATCGGAGGACGAGACAGTTAGTGGGAGGCACTAAAGATAGTGTAGAGCCTCAAGGACTATGGTGATCGAGTTCAAGAGATAAGCAGGGGCCTGCCTAAGGATCCTGGCAGAGCCAGAGCTACCAGAGGGGCTAGTAGCTAGTTCTTAGTCTGGGTTATGACTGTAGCTACGTAAGTCTGGTTAAGTATTATGGGTATATTCACCAGCTAGCAGGACGGTATAGATCTTTTGTTTTGTCTAGCTACTTGTTCTTAGATCTTTTATTCCTGTATCGACTATTGGTAAGACTACTATGTATTACGAGTATATCTGGCTAGTATGGTTTAGGATATTTTGTCTTGTAAACTAGTGTGTGTTTTTGTATTTAAACCAATCATGTATTATTTTCCCAAGTTATATATGGAAAGGATGGATTATGTTTTATATGAAATCGAATTTATTGTGAATGAATGTCGATTTGTTAATTTCAATACTGTTGTGTATTTCACCATGTGTTAGGTGATTCATTTATGTATTATGTATAATTGGGTTTTGGTTAAGATTTTGGAAATCTAACGGGTATTATGTTTTCTTGTGATTATAAAATGGCACCAAGAGGAAGGCCCACGAGGTTAAAACCAAGGTGACACCAACACCGAGTCACAGACACTCATACCACCACTTTCGGTCACGCCAGTGCCCTACTTCAGGCCAAATGATCCAACGAGAGGTGTCACTGCTGTTTTGGCCAGCACGTAAATACGACCTGAAATGGCTGATGATAGCCATACCTCGGGAACAGAGTGTGTAAGAAGGATGAACGTGCTTGTTCGGGAGTGCACTTATCAAGACTTCATGAAATGTCAACCCTTATTCTTCAGGGGCACAGAAGGAGTGGTCGACTTGACCTAGTGGTTTGAGAGGATGGAAACCGTGTTTCGCATAAGTAACTGCACCGTGGAGAATCAAGTAAAGTTTAGCACTTGTACTCTTATGGGAATTGCTCTAACATGGTGGAACTCACATGTTAGGACAGTGACTAATGATGTTGCATATGCAATGACGTGGACTGACTTGAAGAAGAAGATGACACTAAATATTCGTCCGATTGATTTGGGAATAAAATCAAATAAGATTGAGGCAGAAATGTGGAACCTAAAAGTAAAAGGCACCGATGTGGTAGCCTACAACCAACGTTTCCAGGACCTGGCATTGCTGTGTGACAGGATGTTCCCTGAAGAGACTGACTAAATTGAAAAGGTGGATGTGTCGGTGGGTGCCACCGACTGATTTACTCAAGGTTGTTGGCACTCGAAGCTGAAATCATGAGGAGGCCTATAGATGATGCGCACTGAATTAATGGATAGGTGAATTAAACACTTTTGCTGGAGACATGCAAAAACCAAGAGGAAGTTTGAAGATCACTCCGAAAAATAACCAAAACCAACAACAGAACAAAGGAGAACACACGCAGGCTTAAGCTGCAGGGGAACGGTGACAAGAAACCGTAGGAAGTGACTTAAACCTTCTATGTTCCCAAAGTGTAACTACATACCAATTCGGTCCTTGTATTACCAACATGCAATAATGCAGAAGCTTGGCCCACTTATCACCCGCCCAAACGACTGTAGGAGCCGACTGCAACTGCAAATAACAACAACAACAACCGCAATAACAATAACAACAACAACCGCAACAACAATAACAACAACGATCACACGCAACAAGAGATAACATCTACACGTGACTCGCACCACGGAGGGGCAAAATACCACTGCCATCGTTTGCTTTGAGTGTGGGGCTCTAGGCCACTTCAAGAAGGACTGCCCCGTATGAAAGAACAAGAACCAGGGAATGGCAACGCTGTAGCAGGCTTATGCCCCAGTGGGAGTTGCAGGGCAAAACCCAAACAACAACGTTGTGACGGGTACGTTTCTCCTAAATAACCGTTGTGCTTCCATTTTGTTTGATACTGGTGGCAGATAGAAGTTTTGTGTCTACTCATTTAGTACTTTGATTAATATAGCCCCACTACATTAGATCATGGTTATAACGTTGAATTAGCTGATGGTAGAATAATTTGGGTAAATACGGTATTACTGGGTTGCACGTTAAATTTTCTGAACCATCTGTTTCACGTCGACCTAATGCCTGTAGAAATGGGTACTTATGACGTCATAATTGGCATGGACTGGTTGACGAAATACATGCCGTTATTGGACTGTGCTAAGAAAATCGTTCGTTATTCTCTTTGGGAGAGAAATCTTAATTTTTCTGGATGACTGGAATGTAGAATAAACGAGGGACTCGATTACAATATCATATCTGTGCACCTCAAGACCCAGAAGTATCTGCTAAAAGGATGTCACGTCTTTTTGGCACATATTACCATCAAGGAGACTGGAGACAAGTCAAAGAAGAAGCAACTGCAAGATGTACCGATCGTCAAAAATTTTCCCGAAGTATTTCCCGAGGACTTGCCAGGTCTTCCACATACCAGACAAGTGGAATTTCACATCGATCTAGTACCTGGTGCTGCACCTGTAGCACGGGCACCTTATCGATTTGGCATCCTATCAGAGATATGGTAAGATATGGGGGGATCAACTACAAGAGCTTTCCGTCAAAGGCTTTTAAGACATAGTTCGTCACCATGGGTAGCTCCTGTTCTATCGTCAAAAAGAAAAGATGGATCGTTACAAGATTGTGCATAGATTGCGGGAACTTAAACAAATAATCGGTGGAAGAACCGTTATCGCTACAAAAAATTGAGGCTTATTCGATCAACTTCATGGGTGAGTGTTCTATCAAAAGATCGACCTTAAGGTCAGGTTATCATCATTTAACGGGTTCGAGAAGAAAAGAATCTCGAAGACTGCTTCAGAAACTTGATTATGGACTAATGAATTCTAAGTTATGCCTTGTTTGGTTTGACCAACGCACATGCTGTGTTTTTGTCCTCATCGGAACCGAGTTGTGCAAATACTTTATCTGGACAAATTGTAATTGTCTTTATTGACGACTTTTTTGATCTATGCCAAGTAACAAGCAAGAGCACTGATGAGCATCTGAAGATTTAAAATATTGGAGTTGTTGATGAAGAGGAGTTGTTATTGCAAAATTTTCCAAGTGTGAATTTTGGATTCCCAAGGTACAGTTCCTCGGTCACTGATTGATAATTAAAGGATCATGTGGACTACCAGCCAAGATCTAATCCGTTAAAGATTGGGCATCTCCTAAGACACCAATGGAGATTCGTTAGTTTTTAGGTCTTGCTGGGTATTATCGGCGATTCATTGAAGGATTTTCGAAGATCACCAAACCAATGACACAGCTCACTCAAAAGAAGGTCAAGTTTGAGTGGGGTGACAAACAAAGAAGCAGCGTTCCAGTATTGAAGCTGAGAGATTGTGTAGTGCGCCATTTCTGGCTCTTACCCGAAGGGAAGTGAAGATTTATAGGATATGCGATGCTTCGATCAGGGTTTGGGCGTGTGTTTAAGCAAAGGGAAAAGGTTATTTCTTATGCATCACGCCAGTTAAAGATCCATGAGAAGAACTATACTACTCATGATCTGGAACTTGGAGCAGTAGTGTTCGCTCTAAAGATTTGGAGGCACTATCTGTATGGTACCAAGTGTACGGTGTTCACTAATCATAAGACGTTGACAGCATATTTAATCAGAAGGAATTGAACATGAGACAACGTCATTGGTTGAGTTGCTTAGTGATTATGATTGGCAATATTCGTTACACCAGGGAAGGCAAAATGTCGTATTGCTGATGCGGTTGAGCAGCAAAGAACGGGAAAAAACCGTTAAGAGTTCGAGCTTTAGTCATGGACTAATTAGGCTTGGATATTTCCTAAGCAAATCTTGAATATGCTCAGGATGAAAGCACGGGTAACCAGTCAGAGAAACATCAAGAGTGAGGATGTTGGAGGTATGCTGATTGAAAATGCTAAATTTCCAGAGGGAACTGAACGGAAACGTTGGAACCAAGTACGGAGGGTACCCTTTGCTCAAATGGCAGGAGTTGGTTACCTTGTTATGATGATTTGGGACTGTGTTCATGCTACTGAGTCCACAAAATTCGAAGTATTCTATCCATCCACGGTTCGAGTTATGTATCAAGATCGGTAAAGATAGCTTATTTGGTGGCCCAATATGAAAGCTGATATCGCCACCTATGTTAGCAAGTGCTTGGAACTGTGCGTATGGTCAAGGGTACCCGAACTTCAGAGACAATGGGTTTGTTGGTACAACCCTGGAGATAACCTTGATGGAAGTGGGGACATATCATCATGATGGATTTTGTCACAATGCTTCCTAAGTTCATACACAAGGGTATGACACCAATTTGGGTTCGTTGACGTCTTACAAAGTCCGCAATCTTTTATACCCATGAAGGAAATGACCCTTGGTAGAAGAAAAACTAGCGGAATGTAACCTAAGGATGTAGTAACAAGGCATGGAATACCTGGTCTCGATTATTTGCGATCGTGACCCTAGGTTCGCATCAAATTTCTGGAGGTCACTTCAGAAAGCTTTGGGTACAAGTTTAGATATGAGTACGGCATATCATCCGCAAACTGACGGACAAAGCGAGAGAACCATTCAAACTCTCGAAGATATGCTTAGAGCTTGTGTGATCGACTTTGGAAATGGTTGGGTTAAACATTTGCCATTGGTCGAGTTTTCATACAATAACAGTTATCATGCTAGCATTAAGGCTGCACCCTTTGAGGCACTTTATGGTAGAAAATGTCGTTCGCCTGTTTGTTGGGCTGAGGTTGGAGAAGTTCAAACTCACCGGTCAGAGATAGTTACAAGAGACGACTGAGAAAATCATTCAAGTTAAGCAAAGGATGCAAGCCGCTCGTGATAGGCAAAAGAGCTACGCTGATTTAAAGCGTAAGCCGATGGAGTTTGAAGTTGGAGATAAAGTGATGCTCAAGGTTTCGCCTTGGAAAGGGGTTGTACGTTTTGGCAAACGAGGGAAATTAAATCCCAGGTTTGTTGGACCTTTCAAGGTAATAAAAAGGGTTGGAGACGTTGCATACAAGCTCGAGCTTCCTGCAGGTGCTGAGCAGGTTCATAATAAATTCATCATTTATTTTTAGTATTGTACGCGTTTGTTTGTAATTGTAACGGTTCGTTTAAATCGCGTTAGCTCAAGTTATCATTCAATTGTAAACGGGGTTTAAAAACAATTTAAAAGTTTACATCTATCTAGTTGATATTGCATTATTTTAAGGGATTAATTATTAACTTTGTTACATTAATTTTTGTATGGTTACGTTAAATGCTTAGTTGTCTCGATAAAATGCGTTTAGGCATTCCCAGATGTTCCAAAACCTAACTACGCCTAAAACAAATACCCACGATTTTTACCCTTTACTCAATTAATAAATATAAAACATACATATGAGTATGTGGCCGTAATTCAAGTGCTTGGACCAAGTTCTACCTGGTTTGCAAGACTTGCCCTCTAAATTTGCTAGATATTGCAAAATATATAGGGAACCATGTCTTACTCAACCTTTGTAAGCTCTTGGCTACGTGCACTAGGAACCTTCCTGTAAGTCCTAACTAGATATTTTACTATATTATGCATAAGCTATCAAAGTAACACACACTTCTCTCATTTCCAAGGAGGAAACAAAGCTAATACCTCTGTTCTTTTCCTCATCATAACACCTCGGCCAAAAACACCTCTCAAACCAAACTCCTTTGTTGATTTTCTATCATTATATACAGAGCATTATAACATCAATATCTAAGGTTATTCTAAGAAGGTTCAAAGGGTTGGGTATAGTTTGAAAGAGTTTTACACATAGTTATTGCAAGATTAGGGTTTCCAAACCTAAATCTAGGGTTTATAAGTGTAGCTTTGGTTTTTGAGTCTAAACAGGGCTTTAGCAGCATTCATTTCTCATCTCATACATCATCCCTAAGGTCTTCCTAATTCCTTCATACTTTTATTTCTTATGATTTTATGTGTTATATGTTAAATATGGCTATAATCACCACTAAGGACTTTTTAATATGTAAAATGAGTTTTCATTTATGTTTATGAATTTATGCACTTATTCTTATGTCATATGGTTATATATATCATGGAAAAATGAATGTAAAAGTATGTTAACATATGGTTTAAGTATAAACATGTTTAGGTTAAATTAGGGTTTTATAAGGTTTCTTAATCTTCACATGTGAAAATAATGGAAAGTAAATTGTTAAACTTGTTAATCATGGACAAATGAAAAATATATGGACTAATGGACATTAATATAAGTATCACATATGTTACATATAGTTATTAGGGTTTCTATAATAAACTACTAGTTGAAAAATACATAAAATAAGCTTTTTATAAAAAGTATACACTTGGATAATAAAGGGGTGTATAATTTCGACACTTAGACAGTAGGTTTTGACATCATATAAAAATAATACGTCTCGTGACGATTCCAAAATGATAAGAAACTCGAAAAACCGATTTATAACGAAAAAGATACGTTAATTACGAGTTTACGACTATAAATACTTTTATAAAACTATTTTTATAAAAGTTACTATTCATTACAGCAACTTTCATTTTTAAAACATCTAAAATATGATACAACTTTTAATAACAAATACGTACTCGAAGGAATCACTAAAATCGGGATTAAAACGAATAAGTTATTACGATTATAAGTTTACGCTAATTAAAACTAAAAATGAGTATATAGCTGTTGCGAATAGTAAACACACTATTCATCGCAGAATATCAAAACTTGAAAATGTAATATTTTGATCACTCGTCTTACTATGAAGACGTGGACGTAAGAAACGCGAGCAACGGACTTAAAACGACCAAATTAGGTCATTTTTACGAAAAG
>BQNB010025341.1:0-51655 GCA_026074375.1 Tanacetum coccineum
TTACAAAATAAAGAATTCAAACATTAAAGAATAAACGAAAAGAATTAAAACACGCGACACTCCTAATTTGCTGAAAAAATAAATATTGGGTTGCCTCCCAATAAGCGCTTTTCTTTATTTATGAGTCTTGTAGCTATACTCGAAGTCACACGTCCTTATGTGACTTCTCCTTCGTCATCCACTCCAGTCACATATTCGGGTCCAAACTTTAGACATTCTTTGTAAAACCCTAATATTTTGCTCATCACGTACTCCACTCCTCTTCTCTTGTCCTCCTCATTCCAAAGGTAGAACGATTTTGTGTGCTCTTTTTCTAAGTCTGATAATGAGTTGTACTGTTCTATCTTATGGGGCATTTTATAGGCAATTTCGCCGGTCTCGTTTGTGAACCTCACAACTCCTTCGGGTGGGTAATGCGTCATGTTGGATATTTCAACAAAGGATTTTCCTAGTACTACTTGTGACAGCCTAGGGTCAATGATTGAGTTAATATCTTCAACTATCATGAAGTCCGTAGCATAAGTGAAATTCCCTACGAAAACATGCATCCCCTTAATCCTTCCCGTGAAATTGCTAACTCCACAATCTGAATTTTCCCTAGGGTCGAGTTTTCTTCTCATGATCCAATTATACAACATTCGGGTCATGATATTTAGATGGGAGTTAAGATCAATGTAGGCTTTCTCCACATGCACATGTCCAATGTTGCATGGTATTTTAAGGTTTGATGGACATCCTTCCGTAATGATAGGGTTTCTTAGGAATATCGAGGGGATGGGGCCATACATGAGATATTTATGGTATGCAAGCTCGCTTCGAGTTGGGAATATGTCAAAATATTCCACCTCAAATCCTCCTGCTTCGGGTTCCTCTTTGCAGGAATCGTCATTCTTCTTAACTATCTCAATGAACATCACGTCACCATCATCCCCTTTGGTGCAAACAAATTGTGTGCCAGATAATTGGGGGTCCAAGCCGAGCGATTCGAAGAATAAATTAAGTTTGAGGACTTTTTTGGTGATGAATAAAACTGATGCATCGGGGAGCATGGAGGGGTTGGTATTGACATATTCCTAACTATTCTTCTCTTCTCCCCCATTTTCTTCTGGCTTATCATCGTGGGAGTTGCTTTGTTGCTTGGTATGGATTGTGATGGTGTTGATTGAACCATGGATATGGGTCAAGCATTGTGGGTCTTCACTTGGGTAAGAACAAGAAGATAAAACTGAAGTTGTGGTATTAATAATCGGTGTCGAGTTCTTAACCGTGTCGCTAGGTAGTGCTCCTGCTATTCGATCGGTGATGGCTTTCAATACTGTGTCGATTTTGTTGGTCATCTCACTTTGCTGTTGTTTGAAAATACACCGGTAGTCCACCACTAAAATAAATACCAATAGATAAATGAACAATACTAGATGAACATTATCGGGTCACCTGCCGTCAACTAAGCATCATAATTCACAAGAGTAACGATAACGGGTCATTTGTTGATCCTATTGGTCCGGCATATAAAACACAACATTGAGAGCCCTCCCGCATCTAGGTAATACTGGTTAGGTCCTCCCTAGACCAGTTTTGAATGATAGGTCACATGTACAGCACATAAACAATATAAGGCGATAAACATAATTAAACAACAACGATAAATTAAGAAAAGACGGATTAAAACAAACCAAACATTATAATCTTCATTAACATGGCTAATACCTGAGGGTATTAGCCCATAATCATTGTCATTATTACAAACGTGATCAAACAATTAAAATCGAATGATTAAGAAAGTAAGAATTACACGATGTCTTCTATGGAATTAGGAGTAGTGCTCGACCTTGGCTGCTTTTCTTGGCTTGAGAAATTCGACTTTAGTTGTATACTATACAGAGAATGTGATATTGCACACTAAAACTCGTTTTTGAGTCTTGTATTTATAGTGTCTAAATTACGCCTGGATACGCCGTATGGGGATAAGTAGATACGACATATAGGGGTTAATTTCCTTAGAGTCCACGATAAGATCAAATCAATTAAGATAATTACCATCAATCATATTAAATGTGTATCTTTGACTGATGAATAGTTGTGCATACGGCGTATAGGTTGTAGTGGATACGCCGGATCGGGAATTGATCATTACGCGTTTCTTGTGCTGAGCTAGCGCTGATACGACGTATCTTTATTGCTGGATACAGCGTATAGGTGCAGAAAATAGTATTCTTCAAATGTCTTCTTTTATGTTCTAGAATTACGTCTTTTTGCTTCTTCTTCACAAGTGACTCCATAATTACTGTAATAATAAACTTTAAGCAATTAATACCAATATCTTGCAAAATTATATAAAAGTGGGTGAAATACGTGATATAACTGAAAGTAAAAGTATGACGTTATTTGATGATGTCAAATATCCCCCCACTTGAATCCTACTTGTCTTCAAGTAGACTTTAGAAAGATTTTGAAAATGTATCCCAACCGAGGTTAAGTATTTTTCCGTTAAGCATTTCTTTCATGTTCAGATCACCTGTACAAAACCAAGTTCCTCACGAAATATGGAAATGAAATCACTCAGATCAGTGGTACACTTATTTGCTCAGTCGTGATTAGCTTCGTATCATAGGCCTTGTCAAGGATATACATCTCCACCTCTAAGCTAATGCGTAACAAAGTACAAAAGGTAAATTAGGTATTTTCTTAAAAGCTCAGGTTTTTTTAAATCATCTATTAAATGATAGAATTTGATATAGGGTGTGGAGCTTCTGACTTTCACCAAGGTCGTCGTCAAACAAGCAGCTGAGACATGAATACATGGCCGTAACGACGGAATAGACATCCTTGCTCTAAACACATCCTCATATCGGAGTAGAACCAAGGTTAGATTTCAGAAAAGGAAGTAAAATTTTTTCGTTAAATAAAAATAAACAAACAAATAGATTAAAAGCTAACAAAAAAGATGCCGGTTGCTATAACTACTCCGACCGTTACATGACAAAGCACATCGAAACTTATAAACAAACCGTCTCGTTCATAGATGACAATGCAACCTAAGTTGGCATTCCCATTAAGTCAACTTCCTTACCATCCGCACTTTACCATATTTTAACAAAATAAGTGGTGATATCGGCCACTTTTTACAATACTTTACATCATTAATTTTTGTGTGTATCAACGAATAATCGATCCTTTCAAATAATTTCATCGGTGTAAGCTCTATGAACCGACTATGTTTTTCATCATTCATATTTTTTTTTCATTTTCTCTTTTTTTCACAATTACATCATAAATCTCGCGTAGTTATCACCGTCTTTTCATAATCAACATGTGGTCCGCTTAATTTTCTCTTGAACTTTTCTTCTTTCAGACATAATACATAATTGTGAAAGTAGCAAAAACACACGAGCTATAAACATTCCCATTGCATTGTGTAATTTTCCCGACCATTGCATAGATAGAGAAATTTTCACTTTGACGCAGGAACTACAAACTTTACACAAAAGCGACAAACAACATTTGATCAAATAAGCTTTAATCTACACGGTAGGCTAATGTGTAAAGGTTAAACAAAACAATTTTTTATTAGTGTAGGAAAAAGAAAAGAATGGCTCAACAGGTTGTTCTAGGGGTATCTTTACTCTAAAAATAAGAGTAAGCAAAAGGGTTACACAGGGGTTAACTAACTAGTGTAGTTAGTTAGTATTACGACATGTAGGCTTTTTGGTTTAATCCTATAAATTTACCAGTCAAGCATGTTACTCCATCTAAATCGATAGTACTCATCATTGAGGTCTCGAGTGATATACTAGGCCAAGTTTTAAAGTCTACTACATTATCGGCATACTCATATTTTTGTGGATTTTTAGTAAGCAATTGGAAACGGATAGGCTTAATTCTCACAGACATTAAGGGTTATAGTGCGCTAGGTAATGTAACTAGTGATTTTTCACAAAAAGTTCTGCTAATTTTTTTTTAAAATTTGATCCATTTTTAGGCATGTTTAGCATTTTTATTTGTGAAAATGAGGACAAGTACGTTCTAATTCTCCACCATCCCCCCCCCTACTTAAATAGCATTTTATTGATGTTGTTTTATACACTGGTAGTCCACCACCAAAATAAATACCAATTAATAAATGAACAATACTAGTTGAACACTTATAGGGTCACCTGCTGGTCAACTAAGCTCATAATCAAAGAGTAATGATAAGGTGTCATTTGTGATCCTATTGGTCAGGGCATATAAAATACAACATAGAGAGCCATCCCGGCATCTAGGTTACTGGTTAGGTCTCCCTAGACCTAGTTGAATGATAGGTCACATGTACAAGCACATAAACAAGTATAAGGCGATAAACATAATTAAACAACAATGATAAATTTAAGCAAAGCCGAATACAACAAACCACAGAACATTATAAATCTTCAATTAACAAAAGGCTAATACCTGATGGTATTAGCCCATAATCATTGTCATTATTACAAACGTGATCAAAGAATTAAAAATCGAATGATTAAGAAAGTAAGAATTACACGATGTCTTTTATGAAATTAGGAGTAGTGCTTACGACCTGTCTGCTCTCTTGGCTTGAGGAAATTCCGACTTTTTAGTGGATACTATACAGAGAATTGATATTGCACACTAAAAACTCGATATTTGTAGTCTTGTAAATATAGTAGTCGAAATATGCTTGGATTAACGCCGTATGGGATAAAGTTGATACGAGCGTATATGGAGGTTAATTTCCTTGAGTCGCGATAAGAATCAAATCACTTAAGATAACTAATGCAATCATATTAAATGCGTAACTTGACTAATAAAAAACAGTTGTGCATGACAGCTTATTAGGTTCTATGGATACGCCAGATCAAGAATTAAACATTACAAGAACGTTTCTATGTGCTAAGTTGGCAGGCTGATCTTACGTCGTATCTTCATTGCTGGATACAGCGTATAAGGAGCAGAAAATAGTATACTTCAATGTCTTCAATTAAGTTCCTAGAATTGCGTGCTTAGTTTGCTCTTCTCACAGAAAATGACACCTTAATTACTGCAATAAATAAACTTTAAGCAATTAAGAACAAAATCATGCAATAAATAATATAAAAGTGGGTAAAATACGTAGGATAAATGATAGTAAAGTATGACGTTATTTGATGATATCAGACATCCTTCCGTAATGATGGGGTTTCTTAGGAATATTGAGGGGATGGGGCCATACAGAGATATTTGTGTATGAAACTCGCTTTCGAGTTGGAATATGTCAAAAAATCTACCTCTAATCCCTCCTGCTTCGGGCTCCTCTCCTTACCGGGAATCATCGCATCTGTCTTCTAACTATCATCAATAAACATCACGTCACATCATCCCCTTTTGTGCAAACAAATTCTGTGTCGGATAATTAGGGGGCCAAGGCGAGCGATTTAAAGAATGAGTTAAGTTTTAAGACTTTTTTAGTGATGAATGAAACTGTTAGATCAGGTGGTGTGGAGGAGTTGGTATTGATGTCTTCCCGACTGATCTTTTCTTTCTCCTTATTTTTTTATGTCTTATTGTCATAAGAGTCGCTTTGTTGCTTGGGATGTATCATGACGGTGTTGATCAAACCATAGATATGGGTTGAGCATTGTGGGTGTTCATTGGGTACGAAACGAGCAGACAAAACCGAATTATAGAGTTTAAATGGTTATTTTCGAGGGTTCTTATCGTGTGTCGCTAGGGAGTGCTCCTACCATTCGATCTATTTATTGCAAGTATACCAGGGTTGATATATAGCATATATAAGGTGTATTAAAGGGTATTGGAAGCTTGGTTGGTTAATTTTAAGGGTTTACAAGTATAAGAAAACTAGGATTTTCTTAGGGATTTTTTTATTAGAAACTAGGGTTTCTTGGTTAATACTTGGGTCTTGCTTGTCTTATCACCTTCATACACTCATCTAAGGTTTACCTAAAACCCTAATCTCTTCAATATATTAATTTCATGTTTTATATAATTGTTATGTAGTTAATCATCACCTAAGCTTCTTTTACAAAGTTTATAAAATAATTACACACTTATTTGTTCATGGTTAAGATAATGTTAAAAACATGAGAATATGTTTTACTTATGAATTTACAAGCAATGGATAAATTTATATAATTTAGGGTTATTTATTTATATAGTTTATATGAGTAAATAAATATAATGGACATGTTCTTGGACAAACTTGGACTATATTTGATGGACATAAATTAGAGGACTCAAATTATATCAAATATGTGTTATTACATAAAGTAGAGGACTTGTAGTAATTTAATTAAGTTAAAAGTGTATAAAACAAGTTTATAAACTTATTTATATAAAAACTTAAAACCTGTTGTTTTAAATCGTGAATTAAAATATTTATTTTATATTTTATTAAAATAGTACATTTCATGGCAATTCTAAATATATAAAGAACTCAAAAATCCGAATTATAATGAAGAAGTTATGAAGGTTACGAGTTTACGATAAAAAGTGATTTTATAAAAGTAATTTTATACAAACTGAAACTGAACAGATCTGATGGAAAATATTTGATATTTTTCTTTGAGAGTACTTTATACAAGGAATCCAAATCTATAAAGAACATTAAAAACCGAATTATAACGAAGAAGTTACGCTATTTACAAGTTTACGATAAAAATATTTTTATAAAAGTAATTTTATAAAAATACGTTACTGTTCATAACAGTGAGTTTTTAGAAAATATTTTTCTTAGATAGGACTTTTAATTACGAAGACATGGATATAAGAATCACTAAAAACCGAATTAAAACGAATGGGTTATGATTTTTACGAGATAACAACAATTAATTAAAATAAATTTATAGAAAGTATTTTTATAAATTTCCACTTACTGTTATTGTTCATAACAGTACATATATATATTATGAATGTAATATTTGATTAGATTTTTCAAATACGATTCCATACATATAAAGAAAGTATAAAACGGAAATGAGAAAGTTACGACGTTTTTACTAAGGTAATATTTATAAATGTTGTTAACTTTACAAATATTATTTTATCAAACAATTAAATTATTTATATAATGAAATTATATAAATAATAAGTCAAGAATTTTTAACAATTAATAAATTGATGGACAAGTACACTATTTTTACAAATACAAATGCATGGGACCATTATGCATTGTTACTGATGCCGCGGGTCTTGCGAACTCGCGAAGAGTTTTACAATCCCCTAGGCAGTGTACCTAATCGTTGTAGTATAGTATAGGCAAGACTCGGGGGTTGTTATCGTTCTCTAGGGGAATAGGTTGGGAAGGCTCGAACACGGTCTAACAGAATTCTAAGGGGTTGAGAGAAGATTCTTTTTGTGTTTTTATATTTATAAGAAAGCAGGTAAATATCATGGTTTGAGAGGTTGGTTTGATTAACTAATAATTAAACTAAATATAATCTAAAACTACTGGTGATAACTTTATGATAAAAAGATGTATTTACCTAATCATGCACTACTCCTCAGATTGCTTCTCCTAGATCTGTTGCCTTGTCACACTTGTGATGATCTGTGTAAGTATTTCCTAGGTCATGAACGGATTACACGAACCCGCCGTCTATTTAATATTCCGTTAGGGCAACGCACAAGTAAGGTAGTATGAAGACTATTACAAGGCCCCTAAGAGTATATTAAATGCATGTGAAATAACTTAAGAGGGATCAACCATATTAGGGGTAAGGTAGTATGAAGACTATTACTGATGGTATCCTTTCTACACTACTCGCGTTTCCCTAGACGTCTATGCCAATTTAATATCTTATGGCTAGTTTTCTAGAGCCTAACACGCACATTCATCAACAAGAAGCAACATCAAAAGGATCTACAACCTAAGTTTCATGCAATCATAAGTAAATACAAAGGAGGGTTTAGCCTAGCATGTTAAAGATAAATCAAGAATATAGATCAATCACACAACACATAGACATATTGAATGATTAATGATATATAATCTTACTTGATTAAAACATAGACTAAATGTAGTTACAATAGGGTTTTGAGGCCCTAAAAATGACCGTGAAAGCTGTTGAAACAACTAGGGTTCGTCTCCCTAAAATTATATAAAGTTACACACCTAAAACCCTAATTTCGGCTTAATATATATAAGAAAATCGCTGCGACGACGTCACTTTGAAATCCTGACGCCTTCGCCACGTAGATGATTCTAGATCTTCTTTAAGTCGGCCACGTCCTGTGGGTTATCTCATATATGAGATAACCCACGCCTTCGCCACGTAGACGATTTTAGATCCGCTTTATGCCTGCGACGCCGTCTCTACACTCTGTATGCATAAATCTTCAAGAGATTTGGTGTAGGTCTGTAATCTTCTCTGTGTTTTCTCCAAATGAGCCCAAGTCAAGTCTATTTCCTTCAAATGCCATCCAAGTGCTAAAAACCTGAAAACAAATGATTAAGCACATAATTTGGGCATATTTGCATGATTTAGGGGTTAAATGACTCTAAAATGGTGTATAAAATGACACCTCATCAAATACCCCTACACTTGGGATTTGCTTGTCCTTAAGCAAATAGGCTTTTCTACATAGACAATAACATTATTAGGGTCATTTAACCTACTCTTTAAAAGTATTTTACAACACAATCTTCTAGACCTCGTAATTAAAAGCACATAAAGTATATACTAGCAGCTCACATAAGTGTTTGGGATTCTCTCTTTCACTTGGGTGTATAATAAATTATAACAACTATGGGAAACAGAAAATTAACACTCATTACCTGTCATAGTATATAAATTACCATAGGCTTGGTAAAGGATCAAACCTCTACCGCTAGGCGCAAATATTATTCATTACTATCAAAGAGGTCTTTATAAAGGGTTGTGGGGTGTAGGTGTAAGATAACATTAACGAAAATAGAAATGGATGGGATACATTTGGGGAGTAGCTTTGGGAGAATTTGGGGTGAAAGGGTTAGCAAATTATTTATAAGAATACACGTTGGTTTGGTTGTTAAGCCAAAGACTCGGACATAATATATAAACTCTACACAACTTTACATCAATCTATTTCTTTTTCTTTCTTGACTCTATAATAAACATAACATAAGCAAATGGCAGCCCGTATATTTTTTTCACTCTTTTTTTATATACAATTTTTTTACATGTTTGCCCTGCCATTGCTTAAACATATAATACATCATGGGGGTTTATAGATACACCCCTACACTTGAACTTTTACATACTTGATATTTATAATCTAACTAATGTTTCTGTTTGAGGTGGATCAAAATAACATGGAGCTTATTGAGCTCTATTGGGGGTAATAAATTACTTCTTTCCCAATTCTTCATAAGATGAATACTACCATGAATCCCAATCGTCCCAAAACAGTATTTACAAGGATAAGGACTTAGCAACCGTGTACTCAAATAATTAACTTGGGTTAAAACAATAATGTACTAAAAGCAAGTACATACAAGGTAGGCTAAAGCGATTTGGGTGTAACGATTGGTTTAAGGGTTGACAATGCTCTTCATTAATAGTCCGGCTTAACTAGAAAATTATGAGAACCGTGAAAAGGATAGGCTTCGGGAGGGTTGTACTAGGTATCCTGCACTAAAAAAGTGATGCATTGTGCAAGGGGTGTGGGAAAATGAGTGCATGACAAGGGTGTGGGATAGTTATATAGTCGATGTGACCATAATAACAATTACATGTTTAAAACATGGGTTAATCCTAGTGCCTCTTATCTAGCAAATCCTAATACTTACTATGCGGTCTCGGGATGCATCACAAAAACAAGTTCTAGAATTTAATATACTACCGGTACACTTATATAATTTAATACTAATACCAATGCTTCAGAAAAGACGACAAAGACCATACGTACACATCCGTAACGACAGAATAGACACATATGACTGCATTCGAACCTTAACTCGAGAAAGCTAAAAGTACAAATTATCTTGGGTATCAACAATGGATGCCCGAATTCCTAAAGATCTAAAGGCGGACCTCACATTTTTAGGATGGAGGTTTGAGGGTTTTTGTGCTAGTCATACACATTCCTATCCATGAGATGCTATTAATACTTAATTTTCGTCGGTATGTGTCATAAAAAATTTAAATTTTGGTCAAAATTACCTTTTTATGCTATGTTTCGATATATTACCCATCTTTTTAAGGAACAAGCAAATGGCAAATGAAGAAATTATTTCTAAGACTTTTTTTCCCCTATACTTAAGTTGAATGACGTGTCATTGTGTGGTGTATAATTTATTGATTCAAGTTTTAAATTTATATTTTGCCAACTAAACAAAAAACAACACTTTAACGGGCAGTGTACCCGATCGGTAGTAGTTTCGTGGTAAGTATGGTGTCGAACACTTGAAGCAAGGTTAAATCTATCAATTTAATTAATATCTTGGTTATTTAATCTATGTTAATTCTAATCTATTCTAAACCTATGTTAAACCTATGTCAGTCTAATATCCTAATTCTAATGGAAAATAAGGGTTTTCAGCCTGAGAGACTGGCACGGTTTGGTTGGTGACTACAATCAATTCAAGGCACTTTAACCCACGCGAGCTAATTAACAAAGGATAAAAGAGTGGTCAAACCTTATATAAGAAAACTGTATTAACCATTATTAATCAGATTAGAAGGTTGGTTTGCTTATTAAGTGCAATGATTTCTTCTCTCGAGGTGGCATATCATTCTTAATACTTAGGCGTTACATCATCCTAAGACCTAGACATAATAATTTTGTCACAATCAAAGAATCTGCATAAAGTATCCTTATTTGCTGATTATAATCTGTCTTAGGGATTAAGGCAATAGTAATCTTGTTAAACCTAACTCATAGAGACTTTACTCACTTACCGCTTAATGGCAATTTATACATTAGTAGTCCACTTGTCCAACTATCCAATGGAATCAGAACATTACTTGTTGAATTATCTAGGTCATCTGCTAGTCAACACGATCAATAAACTATCAGAAATATCCAATTCATTAGTTAAGTCCGAAGCGTATCCTAGAGACAAACTTATAAGGACAATATTTTTGTAACTATTATTCTAGATGTATAAATTACTATATGGAGAGCTATCCCAGACTCTAGATCTGCTTGGTCCATATCACTAGATCCAGTTGAATGATAGGTCGCATACAAAAGCGCGTAAACAAGTATAAATTGATAAACATAAACAAGCATACAACGATAAATCAAGAAATCAAGATAAACAAATACCAAACATTCTGATATTTCATAATATGTTAATAACCCGGAAGGTATTATCCTTCATCCGTCATTTTACACTACAAGGAGTAATTGATTTAAGCCGGGTAAAAATAACCGAGATAACATAATGAATACCAAAACTAAACGCCTCGCTTCACGCTCAAACGGTTAAGGCCACGGACAGTTGTTTAGGGAATGATAGCGTTGCTTGACCTCTTCTGCTCTTTTTCTCCTCTGAAAATTGACTTTTATGGTTTAGGTATCGAGAATATGATTTCGCACACTTAAAACTCATTTTTGAGTTTTGTATTTATAGGGTCTGGAAGTCGGTTCGATACGGCGTATCCAAGGAGTTGGATACGGTGTATTGGGGATTTCTTGGAGTAGGGACCACACTTGATATCTTCCAGAATATTATATTCATTCCATATATTGAACACGGCGTATTGAGTCTCTCTGGATACGGCGTATTGAGCTTCATCCTCTGTGGTATTTGGTGAGTGTAGGCACGGATACGCCGTATCTTCCTTGATGGATACGACGTATTGGTCTTCAGAATAATAATCTTCAAAATATCTTTATTTAAGCTCTAATCAATTGCGCGCTTTTTGGCTTTCTTTCACAATCATCCATATAATGCAATTCTCAAAGTATAAACGATTAAAGAAAACAATTTTTTGCTATAACTATAAAAAGGGTTGTAAGTGGGGCATAAACAAATTGTATAAAATAGAGTTATTTGTTTTCATAAATATCCCCCCACTGAATTCCTATTGTCTCGAGTTTGCTTTAAAAGTTTATAAAAAGTATCTCTAAGGATATTTTGTTAAAGTTTATTGAATTTTTACTAGTAACAACCAAAAATCACGAATTAGGAAGATGAAAAAATCAAATCACTCAACTAATTCTATGTGGAAAATGTAACTAATTCGCTCAATTGCTGGTCGTGACGCGTATTTTCATAAGCTTGGAAAGGCTAACATCTCCCCACTAAAGCTACGGAGTAACAAGTTTATAATGGTACTTATGGGCTTTTTGTAGGAAAGGTACGGTGGATCTATCTATAATTTTCACAGAAGTAACTCCAAAGGAGCTGGAAAGCACACAACATACCGGAAAATGGATAAACTGCGTGTTCGATACTTTCATTCGATATTTTAACCAACGGTTAGGATCGAAGAATGATATAGGGTAGGAAAAACTTTTTAACGTTCACCAAAAAGTATAAACCACGAGGTACCAGGACATGCATACATGGCCGTAAGACGGAATTGACATGCATGTTCATTTAACTCCTTGTTGGTAAAACCAGGGTAATCATTAGGTGAAGGGAAGTAAGTTGTTAAATAAAAAAAATCAAGAAACAAATAGATTAACATTAAGTTAAAGTTGTAGACACTTTTTCCGGACATTACCATGATTAAGGAAAACTATTATAACGTCTTGATAACTGATCAAAAACAAACTAAGTTGGGTTGCCGTACGGTCATATTCCCAATCATCCAAACTTTACAAACTCTAAAGGCAAGTGGCGATATTCTTCACTTGATAAATACTTTACATCGTTGATTTTTGAGTATCAAGAAAATCGATTCTTGTTATCCTTTGCGAAACGTTATCATCGAACTTTCTTTTTTTTTGTATTTTTCCATTTTTTTGAATTATTTACCTATGCTCAAATCTTCGGTGTAGTTTTCCTATCTTCACGATACATAATAATTTGGATAATTCTTCGGTAATTTTGGTTCTTCGGTTTACCAATAATGTGACAGTAGTAAATATCAAGAGTATTGACTACTAATAAATTGGCATTTAAATGTGCCAATTTCCAAGACAAAGATAGAAAAATGTACAGATTGAGAAATACAAAATTACACTTAAGAAACTAGCAACTGTCAAATTTAACTTAATTAACATGGTAGGTTAAGGTGTAAGGTGAACGAATCAAATAGTTGGTGTAATTCTAAAGGTTGGTTAGGGTGGTTCTAGTGGATCTATTTAAAGATGAGGTGGAAAAGGGTTTTAAACGGGAGGTTAAATTACGGTGTAGTTAGTTAATAAGCCAATGTAAGGACGTTTTGGGTGTAAGCCCTAAATTTTACAATTTAACACAGTACTCATATAAATCATAGTACTTTTTATCTGCGGTCTCGGTGATATACAAGCAAGTTTTAAAGTCTACAACATCCAGGCAAATCTATTTATAGAATTTTAGGTATGATTGAAACGGAAGCGTGAAATATCACAATATCTACACCAAGTTTATTCAGTGTGGGTTGTGTATCAAGTAATTTCACAAAAGTATGCTTAAAAAATTCAAATTTGAGCATAATTTAAGCATTTTAATCATTTTAATGTGAAAAATAGGACAAGTAAGCATTCTAATTCCATCCTCCCATTTGAATTATACAACGTCCTCATTGTATATATAAAACAATAAATACGGGAATTAAAAAAGAATTAGAATGAGAAACTCCCCTGATGTTTGCTCGGTAGATTCTCTAAGTTGCGTTTATGAGCAAGATTGTGTTGAATAGTCGCCTTGAAGTTTCAAGACTCCAACACTTCAAGGTTTCTAGAAATTTAAATTCTTCACCAATATTCGTTGATATTTCTTTCTCGAGGTCATGTAGAAAATATAGGAAGAACATGTGTATTCATATCTTGGTACCTACGGTTAATTTAAACTAAACTAAACAGAATAATTACGGGCCAGTCTGGTGGATACGGCATATCAGGTTAGTGAATACGCCGTATTCAAAATCTGACAATAATGTTTTTAAAGTGCAATAAAAATAAAGACTGATAACGTCCAAACGATTAATATGCCGTATGGTATGGAGCGGATACGCCGTATTGATGTCTGGGAAGACAGACTCGATAAAAAAATTAAATAACATTTCGGGTTTACAGCGAAGTCTTTAAGTAAGACTTTTCTTCAGCTTCTCTTCATTCCATCTCATGCACGCTAATGTGCCTGCGTGTGAGCCATCCTTCCGTCTTCGCATTTCGAATGTAGTCGGGTCCTAGATTCAAAACCCCTTTGTAGAACCCCTTAAGCTTTTGGTATACATGCGAGATCTCATTCTTCTCCTCTTTTTCACTTACCTTCAGTAATGGTGGGATCTTGTTGCATTGCTCATTAGTGTAGTTTTTAAACGTTGGATGTGATCGCACCATTTGGTAATTACTTCATCATCACCTTTGTAAAAGGTAAATATTCCTTCGAACCGTTTTGCTTTTATTCCAACTTCTCTTAAGAACAGTTCGCCAACAATAACATCGCCCATTCTTTCATCACGATAAGCATCCATATTTTCTAAAACTGCAAAGTCAGTCATAATGGAAAAAGTTCCAACAAAAATAGGCACATTCATTACGGCTCCTACAACATTATTCCCTTTGTACATCATCTTATTTTTCATTATTAAATTATGAAATTTTCTTGACATCACATTGATGTGCAATAACGAGAAGAAGTTAACGTGTGTAAATTCAAATCCTATCATGCATGAAAATTTTAAGTTGTGGGCGCAATCTATATGGATTTTCTTATCGTCGTCACAATAACTAAGGTAATCATCAATTCCAATATCAAGATCTTCATCCCTAGTTCTAAATTCTGCAATTACCTCACCTTCCTCAATGGTGGGTATCAAATCATCTCCTTGATTTCTTTTAAGCTCAACTGGTTCATTTAGATCATTTAATTTAATGTAATCTTCCAAGAAAGGGTCTAATGATCTATTTAACACCAAAGTCTCTCCCATAAGCCTATCTTCTAAATCAAGTTCCATTCTTTCTCTCAAACCTAGCATGTAGACCCTCTTAATTAAACTACTAGCAAGTTTAACACTTTTGAAAATAATATATTCTTCCCCTACTCATGAAGTAATCTTTCTTTTGTAAACATCATTCTTAGATCGGGTGGTAGACAAAAATGATCTTTCAAGGATCAAGGGCACTTTGATATCCTCAGGCATATCACGAATTATAAAGTCTATGGGGAAGGTAAATTTACCAATTCCTACTAGTACATTTTTAGCTATTCCTTTTGGATATTTTACAGTCCTATCTGCTAATTCAACTGTCAACCTAGTGTGAGCTAATCTACATAATCTTAAGTTAAGGTAGGTCAAGAGAGGCATTACACTAACGCTAGCTCCTAGGTCAATAAGGGCATTGTTAAAGCAAACATTATTAATAAAGTAAGGTAAAGTGAAACTTCCTGGGTCTTTTTTCCTTTCAAGGTATGGTGTGATTGATATGTGAAGCTCCATAAGCCTTCGTGAATTTTGGTCCATAGATCCCCTCTTCTTTTTCTTCACAGAAATGATTATCTAAACGACTTAGAAAAGGAACCGTCGTTTGTCTTGACTTGTACACCAACTTACTGTTCTGTCCATCAGATACAGCGTATTAGGGAGATCCAATATGGCGTATCAGGTGTGAATCAGCTTCAATAGTGGTAGAAATTTACTTGACTTGATCTCTCGGGTTTGTTTCAGTTGAGCTTGGTAGGCTTCCAAATCCTCTTTCCTGTAGTACCTTGCTCATTTGACCGATTTGTATCTCTAATCTTTTAATCGATGCTACTTGGTTCCTTATGGCAGCATCTGTCATAGCTAGGATTTCTTTGATCAAATTTGAATTTTCTTCATGTCGCTTTGCTGATTCACTTATGAATTTGCTCAGGGTATCTTCCATATATTTCCTTTACTCTTGTTACAAAGGATTGGCGTTGTTCCTTTGATAGTACCCCGGAGCTGTTACTCTATATCCCCCTCCTTGAAAAGATCCACCAAATTACGTGTAGTAAGCTTCTTCTAGGGTTTTCTCTTCTTCTTTTTATGGGCAATCTTTGGTGTAATGGGGTCCTTTGCATTGTTCACATCCGACTTAAGCAGCATAAACTTTTTCATTCACCTTCTTGATCTCTCTTCCTAGATTTTTCAATTGTGCTTGTATAGCAGCCAGTCCGTCACAAGTCTTAGTACTTCTTCCTCTTGATGTTCCACTATGCCATTTTTGAGAGTATTCTACCATTTCTTGGATGACCTTTTTAGCATCTTCAGCAGTCTTAGTTGGAATGGCACCTCTTGAGTCAAGAATTTGTCATGTCGGAATATCGACCCATTGTAGAACAAAATTACCTCCTGCATCTTAGTCAAATAATGTTGAGGATACTTTATCAAGAGTTTTTTAAAGCGCTCTCATGCTTGAAAAAAGGTTTCATCTGGCTCTTGCTAAAAGTTGTTGATTTCCTCCATTTTCTTAGCAGTTCGACCCGGTGGGCAATATTTGTTCAAAAACTTAGTTTTAAGATCTTCCAAAGTTTTGATCGAACCAGTTGGTTCATTTCATAGCCAATGACTTGCGGCTCCAGTTAAGGATATAGGGAAGACTAAGAGCATTAGTTGATCCACAGTGATGTTAGGAACATGAAATAAGTCAAATATTTTGAGAACTTTCTCAATGTGTTCATTTGCATCTTCATTATCCGAACCGCTAAACGTGTTTTCTCGAAGCTCCTTAAGAAATTAGCCTTTAAGTTCAAATTGATCTTTATTATCAATTTTAGGCCTAGCTACTCCCGATCCATAATCAGTTCAGGTCTTGCTCATGTATTGCTCCATTATTTCTGCCATTGCTTCTAATTCTTCTTCCTCTGAGTATTCTTGGTCAGAAAGTAGATTGAAATCAGGCAATCTTAATTTGTCAAGACTTTGGGTCTTGAAGTGTCTTTTTGATGATCAAAATTCTTGTTCAGGTTCTTTGTAAGGTGTAAATAGTTCGTTCGTAGAACTCCTTCTCATGCACTACCTGAAACAAGGGATAAACAATCAGTAACATTTGTTCCGAAGGAAGGTATAAATTTTTTTGCATGAAAATCAATTATTTTCAGTTTTTTGTTCTAGACGATCGATACGCCATATCCAATGAAAGTGGATACGCCGTATTCAACTGTTGGGATGAATACGCTGTATTTGGACAGAGAATTGGATACGCCGTATCCGATGGAAGTGGATACACCGTATTCAACTGTCAACCAGAACAGTGTATTTAAGAAAAACAATTAAATACGCAAACAATTAAACACACAAATATACAAGCAAACAATTAAATACAATAAACAGTAAATATACACTAATTTAATTTACACTTATCCTAAGGGTTAGATCTAAATGCTAAAAACCAAAATATAAAATAGAAATCAAGATTAATTTTCACTCCCCGGCAGCGGCGCCAAAAACTTAATGTGTTGTTGTGTGGTGTATATTTTTATGATTCAAGTTTTAAATTTTTATTTTGCTGACTAGGAAACCAAAACAACACTTTATCCAGCAGTGTACTCCGGTCGATTTAGATCGTGGAATTTCAGGGTGTCGAAACACTTGAATGCAAGTAAATGCTTTCAATTTATTAATACTTTGGTTTAATAATCTAAGTTAATTCTGATCTTAGTCAAACCTATGTTAATCCTATGTTAGTTCTAATCCTAATTCTAACATTAAAAGGGGGGTTTTCAGTCTTAGAGACTGGCACAGGTTTGGTGGTGACTACAATCAATTCAAGACACTTTAACCCATGCAAGCAAATTAACAGAAGATAAAAGAGCGGTCAAGCCTTTATAAAGAAAACTAATATTGAGGCCATCATTATATCCGATTAGAAGTATGGTTTTGTTTATTCATTGTAAATGATTTACTTATCTTGAGTGGTATAATCATTCTAGACTTAGGTGGTGAATTCTTCCTAAGACCTAGACACATTAAATCTGTCATAATTAAAGAATTCGCATAAAGCATCCTTATTTGCTGATTATAATCTATCTTAGGGATTAAAGCAATGGTGATCTTGTTAAACCCTAGCTCATAGAGACTTTACCCACTTACTGCTTAACGGCGATTCATACGCAAGTAGACCACTAACTCAATATTTACCAATTAATTAGAACGTACTCGTTGATCCTAAGGGTCACCTACCGGTCCAACTAAGCTCATAATCTAAAGGCAAAGACAGGTTGTTAATCGTGATCCTATTGGTCTAGATGTATTAATCATTATATGGAGAGCTATCCCAACATCAAGATTACTTGGTCTGTATCACTAGATCTAATTAAATGACAGTTCGCATATTAAAGCACATAAACAAGTATAAACTGATAAATATAAACAAGTATTCAACGATAAATCAAGCAATTGAGATATAAACAAAACCAAACATTCAGATCTTCATAATAATGGCTAATACCCGAAGGTATTAGCCTTCAAACATCATAATTAATACAAGAGTAATGGCTTAGCCAAGTTAAACTAACCGAGTTAACGAATGATACCAAAAACTCAACGATTACAAAAGTATAAGAAATTACACGTTGTCTCCTATGGATTGGAATGCGTTGCAAGACCTCTTTTGCTATTTTTCTCCTATGAAAATCAACTTTTTTGGTTAGGTATCAAGAATATGATTTAGCACACTTAAAACTCGTTTTTGAGTTTTCTATTTATAAGGTCTGGAGTCGGTTTGATACGGCATATCCAATGTCTTGGATATGGCGTATTGGGGGTTTCTTAGAGTAGGGACGATGTTTGATATCTTCTAGAATATTCACATACTATATCTCCAATTTGGCGTATTGGTCTTCTCTAGATACGGCGTATTGATCATGTTTCCTTCGTGGTCTTTAGTGAGTGTAGGCACAGGTACACCGTATCTTCCTTGATGGATACGGTGTATTGGTTGTCAGAACAGTAATCTTTAAAATATCTTTGTTTAAGCTCCAGAATGCGTGCCTTTTAGTCAAGTTTCACCAAGTACTCCATAATTACTACAATTCTCAAATACAAACGATTAAGTAAGAGTTCTTTGCAATAATCATATAAAATAGGTTAATTACATAGGATAAATGATGCTATAAAATAGATGTTATTTGATATCATCATGGAGGTTTCAATGCAATAAAGCATATAACACAGACATGCCGAAACATGATCACGATGACCTCCTAGACAGAATACGTTTTCACGTATTATCTCGACCCAAGAACTCATATGATGTTGAATTTCATGATTTAAAATTTCGTTGTCATCAACATTAATGTTTTTCTTGTTACAAACTCGAGTTACAAGACCTTGTTAAGGAGTTTGAATGAGGGTTTTAACGACACTTGGGTAAGGAGGAGTGGTTTGATAACGACCTTTCGTGGGACTGCTAATTTCTAAGTAGTCAAGAGACCACCTGTCAGAGTATGAGTAGTGACCTTTAGAAGGAATCCCTAAAATATTACCGAACTCTTCGAGTGTGAAGGAAAAAGTTTTATTTTGAATGACAAAATTAACAACGAATTGACCCTCAAAGTTATAGATAAACTCAAGTTGACTATAAAACTCAAGAACAAAACAGGGAACAATTTTCTCATTTATATTCAAAAGACAGTCGAACCCAATAGACTCAAACTTCACATTGATGTAGTTCATATTTTTAAAGTTTTAACTTACAACCTGGCCCTCATGAAAGTATCATTTTAAGCAGTTTAAGTGTGTTTTGAAGTGGTTGATCAAATTCATTTGATATGATTGGAATGTAGTTACATTGTTTAGGTGATCAATTCCGTGAATACGAAGGAATTGTTTACCTAAAAATAAGAGTAATTCCATGTTTTATTAATATGAAATTATAATGTTAACAAGAACTCGTGTCTAGTGTGTGCCTATATGTAACAAATGTGGAGTTGCGGCTAACTCAACTCCGAACTCCGCAAAATAATAACAGAGATTAACCCAAACCCATATTTTAATTTTTTGCTCATCCCTAAACATGTCAAAAAATACATATGAATTATGTATCTCGAATTTTGTTCATGAGATCATTATGCATGTATGAAAAAACGTTTTTAGAGTGTATTAACAATGCATAAAAACAATTTTATTGTGTTCCTAACGTGAGTAATTTTGAAAATAAAATTAGGGTTTTGCGCGAAAACAATTTTTGACAAACACACTTCAATTTGAAAATCCTATGTCTATGGGTAGCATATTAGTTATACATTGTGTTCTTATAGTCCTAATTGTACACAAACACAAGAAAAACAAAAATCCTCAATTTTGAATTTTTGTTCAACATGAACCCTAGACATAAATTAGAAAGAAAATAGATGAAATGACTTACAATTGATGATCTTTATGGTGTTAGGATTGATCATTAGTGTTTATTTGATCTTCAATTAGTGTTTTAGTGGTTGATTTTAAGGTTTGGTGGTTTTTGGTTCGTGGTTCGTTAATGGCTAAAGAGAGGGGGTGTTTGTTTTTGTAATTTACAAAAATGAGGGTGACAGACTTTTGGTCTCGTATGGTGGCGGTCCCATATCGATGTGGGGGCCGCCTGATTTAATCAGGGAGCCGCCATAGATATGGGGGCTGCCTTAGCAGAGGGTTTTTGACTCGATTTTAACTAAAACTATTACAGAATGGATTGACATTTTATTTGCATTCACGAATTAATAAATTTGCTTAAAGTCTTTGACAAGTATTAAGTTGTCATGAAACGGAGTGGAACACAGACTAGAATGCTGACAGAAATACTAGAGATACTATTATGGAATGTGATTCCATCATTCCTTAAACCAAGACTGATAGTTAATACATTTTACGTTTAGAGGTTAGTGAGAATAGTCGCATATATTGTCGACGGACGACACTTTTTCGATAAAGATATGTCCTTTCTAGACATTATCACAAAGAAAGTGGTGACGTATTTCGATGTGTTTTTAGTTCGATGAGAGTGTGCACCCAAGTTTTGATCAGGTCAATGGAGCCATTAATTATCGCACATGATACTTGGTACTTTCTACCAACTCACACTCTTCATCTTTCATGAGTTTAGTATCTGAAGACATGGGGGTTTTCATTGGTTTAGAATCTTCTAAGCCAAATTTCTTAAGCATTTCTTTAATATATTTTGATTGATTAAAGAAGATACCGTCTTTGCTATTTGTTTTATTGTAATCCAAGGAAGAAGGCTTAACGTTCACTCACATGCCATCCCGAACTCAGTCTCATGCATGATTTTGGCAAATTCATTACAGAGGTCTTGACAGTCAAACCAAATTTTAATTCATCGAGATATATTTGAACAATGATGAGATTTGAACTTTTTCTTCTTAAGAAAAAGAGTGTTATCCCCATTCCCATTGTGTTATTCATGTTAATAAGAAAAGCATTAATCTATCATACCAAGCTTTGTGTGCTTGTTTAAGACTCATATAAAGCTTTCTTTAGTTTATAAATATGATCCGGTTTCTCAAAGTCAATAAATCCTAGAGGTTGTGCCACGTATACCTCCTCATTGATAAAGCCGTTCCGGAATGAACTTTTTAAATCCATTTGGAATAGCTTAAAACCTAAAGCACAAGCATAAGCTAATAGTATTCAAATAGACTGCAAGTCGATCAACAATGGGGCATAAGTATTCATAATCGATGCCCGCCTTGTTGATGTAGCCTTGGCAACTACCTAGCTTATTTTGGGAAAACAACAACCGTTCTCGTCTACTTATTGTTTTAAACAACCAATTAGTTCCAATAATTGTGTCAATTTCTTAGGTTGATCTGTACTACATCTCCCAAACATGTTTCAATGACTTGATTTAATTTTTCTTGCAATAAAATTATCCAACTTTTATCTGTTAAGGGCTTCATTCACATTCATAGGTTTTTATAGTTGATATAAAACATAAATAAGATACTTTGGTTTTGGTCTTGTGACCTAAGAGTTCCTTGTTAAGGTTTCCTATGCATTTTCTAATGGGAATGGTTCCTGAATTCCTTAATTTGAATCTTTCAATCAATTTCTAAAAGTTTCATCCTCAATGTCCATTCTCATGTTTCTTTAGTAACCTTAATTCCTTCTACTTCATCTAAGTCATCATCAACCAAGGGTGATGTCTTAGAGGGTGGAGGAGTTTCAACGAATGTCACGTTGAGTAATTCTTCAATTTTCATGGTGTGTTTATTAAGGATGATGTAAGCTTTGCTATTTTGAGAGTAACATAAAAAGACACCTTCTATGACTTTAGGTCAGAACTTAGTAAGTGTAGTCTTTGGTGTTGAGGATGAAAGCCACTATCTGCCAAACATAATAAAGTAATCAATAGTAGGTTCCCTACCTCTCAAGAGTTCATAAGGTGTTTTACCTAAGATGGCTAATTAGGATTCGGTTGAGGATATATGTTGAAGTATCTACGGCGTTACGCCATAACTTTTTTGGCAACGATTGTTCATTCAACATGGTTCTACTCATTTCTATGGTTGTCCACTTTTCCTTTTCTACACCCATTTGATTTGTGGAGTGCGTGAGCTAGAAGTATGTGGAAATACCATTGGCATTACAAACACTCTCCAATTGCACTTCATTATCAAATTCTCTACCGTGGTCCGTCTTAATTGACACTATTAAACATCCTAATTGATTTTGTATTTTCCTACTAAAGATTTCAATTGCTCAAAAGCCTCAATTTTATTCTTAAGAAATCTTGTCCAAGTATACCTAGAGTAGTCATCTACTATGACTAAGGTATAGAGGTTTCCTCTGTAACTACCGTAAGCGGAGGATCGACTTAAAAGAGATCCATATGATAGGGAGTTTTCAAAGCATCTAGATCTTGGAGACTATATTCTTAGCTTTGTGACTAGTGTGAGCTTGTTTTCCCATTTTGCAAGCATCACAAAAATATTGATCAAACTTAAGCTTAGTAATTTCGACAAATTCCATAGATGCTAACGATTGAATCAATAACACATATTAGCGTGAACTAAGTTCTCTATGCACAATGTGGAATTTTCATCAATCGTTGCAAGATAAATTTTATCTTTTGGCTTATTTCCTAATTTCATCACGTATAAGCCTTTTTTCCTAATACCTCTACCTATAACCTTACCCGTCCCTTAGTGAGTCACTAACAGTTCAGAAAAAAGTTACTCTACACTTATTATCACATATTTGTCCTACACTTAGCAAGTCAAATCTTAAGTTATCTACATGTTCTACATTATCTATTTTGAGAGAGTCTTTCGAAATCGTACCTTTGCCAATGATGTTATCGCGAAGATTACTACAAAATTGATATACCTTTATTTGGTATCCCTGTAGGGTTGAGAAAAAGCTATTTGTTACCCGTCATGTGTTTAGAGCATTCGATATCCTTTATCCACTCGTCGGGTTCCAAGTCGAATCCAAGGCATATCTATTTATATAAGACAATAACTCAAACATTTGGTCCCTAATATCTCATGGGTCTAAAGTTGTTAGTGCTAAACATCCCTTGCATTTGATACAATTGGTTGGGATGTAGAAATGGAAGACACATTTCCCATGGCATATAACTTTGAGGTTGGAAGTTGTTCCAAGTTACGGGAAAACCATAAGGTTGGTTTTGTCGACCAAAATTCCGTTTTGGTTGAGGTGTCTTAGAACGAGGATAATGATTATTGACTTTTCTAGGTGGTGGAGTTTTTGTCCTATAATTTGGTTTATAAAATCCAACTATGGGTTTTAACGTTGGTTTATAAAATTGTTTCACCTCATTATCACTAGCAACATGAATTTTAACATTGTTTACCATTATGTGTTTTGGTCTAGGACCCAAAATGAATTTTTGAAAAGAAATGGATTTTTCAAAATCTAGTGAATAGACAGGCAGCCCTTTGATTGCTTTGGGGGCTGTCTGGACTTTATGGGGGCCGCCTAAAATATTTAGGACCCGCCACTAGAGCTGTTTCTTTATAGATTTCACAAATTTTATATCATTAGACTTACTAGTTGAATGCTCTCACATGAGTTTGGAACCCTAAACCTAATCATCACCGAGGGTTTTTTGATCGCTTAACATTTCATTAAGCAATGGCGTGCTCTTTTCAAACGTAGTTAGTTAAGGAAGCTTCTTATTGAGGTTTCATTTATCAATTTTAAGTGATTGACAAATTGTACATTCGAGATCAACTCCCTTGTTTTTCTCTAATGTAGATAATTTTAATTTTAGTTTACTAAGTTCATTTTCTAAACTATTTCTAGTAACTTTTAGTTGTTTATTCTTATTGATTATTTTTAAACTCATCTTGCAAAGTTTATCATATTCATTATCTAAAGTAAAATTGTCAGTTGATGAATTTTCATCACTAAAGTAAGAGGAATCAGAACATACCTCATTTGAATGCTGAGCTACAAGACATGTCCTCATCTTTTTGAGCCATCTCATCATCGCGTCCTTTGCCGCTATCAACATTCAACAACCTCCTACGAATGCTCTCGGTTTCTATCTTTTGGTGGTTTAGACATTCTCCAAATAAGATGATTTGGATCACACGCATGAGTTTAATGGTAGTTGTGTGGGGGTAGGAAGAGTCGTCATCTCGGCTTCTTTGGAAGGTCTTTTTGTCATTCTGTGGTTGTCTTACGAATTTACCTCTTCTCTTGAAGAACTTCTTGAAGTCTCTAACCACCATGGCGTATTCTTTGTCTTTACTTCCAGAAGTCAAACACTCCTCATCACTATTTCTTTCTTAGCCTTTAAGCAAGAGATTTTCTTTCTCTCCCTTAGCTTATAACTAATTTTGAAAATCTTTCTTGAGGATAGATCTCGTGAAACTTTGAGTTCCCAGATGACTTTCATCAATGTGACAGTGAAATGTAAAGTCTTTCGTCTCTTCAATCGTCGTGACCTTTTCTCTAAATTTGGGATGTAAGCCTAAGAAACTTTCTAACATAATTCTTGCTAGAATAACCTTCAACAAGATTTTTTAGACTAGTAATAATAGTATTAAACCAAGCAAAAGCACTATCTATAGATTCGTCTTCAAAAATGACGAATTGTTCATATTGTTATACCAATAGGTCAATCTTGTTATCTTTCACTTGGCTATTACCTTGATGGGTGATTAACAAAATTTTCCAAATTTCTTTTTCCGTATTACACATGAAAATTCTTTCATATTCTTTTCTTGTAAATAACCATTTTGGCTTCGTTATTTTTCACAAGCCTCTTTTTAAGATAATCACTTTGTTTTTCAAACAGGGAACATACCTCATCTAATTTGGTTTCCGGATTTTGTTCAATAGGTTTGAAATCACCGTTAGTAATAACATGCCAAAGATCAAGATCTTTTAATTTAACATATGTTTCGAATCTATTTTTCCAATAAATAAAACTATCACTTTCAAAGAGTGGTGGTTTTTGCATGAATTGCCCTTCAAGATATTTGTCAGAATCCATAGATTGATCCAAGCTTTAAAATATAGTATATTTTAAAAATCTTGAGTGACCTTGGCTTCTGATACCAATTGTGGAAACTAGAAAGGGGGTTGAATAGTTTACAGGTTAATTACCGTTTTAAATTTTTATTTCTAAAATTGTTAGATTCGAGCATATGTTCAACCAATCAACAATATGAACCAATCACAATAACTATCTAATTGTAATATCTACACAAGCAATATAAAGAGATAAAGGAAAGAATGATCAAACCAAGACACCAAGATTTATAGTGGTTCGGCTACGAAGCTTTTTTCGCCCTACTCTACTCCCAACGTATCCGACTCGAGATTTCACTATGTCAACAAGCCCTCTTCAGGCGGAAAAAACCGTTTACACGTCGCTTACGTTGTTTTTCGGCACTAAGCTGAATGTCGAGTCCTAATCTTAGCTAGAATCAATCTACCACTTACATAAGTACTACCCAGTCACAAGATCTACACTATCGGATTTACACATAATCCGATTTACACAATCACACAAGATAATCAAAATACAGTTTTGAATCTTAGAAGAAGATAGGAGAAATCATTAATCTATTACACACTTTCTTGTTGAATACGAGTGTTCTTCTCTTGCACTTGATAAAAAAGAAGAGATAGAAGATAAGATTTGATCACTTGAAACAAGATTAAACTATGTTAGTGATCAAGATATTTAGTGAGAGAAAGAAGGTTTATAGAGAGAAAGAAGACTAAAAAAATCGTGCAAAGAGGTCTGTTTTTCTGCTGAGAATAGTGCAGTATTTATAGCCCCGGAATCCCACGTCAGCTGGTGGCGCCCAGTGTGTCCCAGATATATCTGGAGGCCACTATTAAGTCAAAATAGTTATCCATGGTGAGTTATATTCGGTTTTATGGGGGGGGGGGGGGGAATTTGAACATTATTTTTATTTAACAAAACTATTTTGTATAATTATGTAAAAAATAGTTTTGTAGAAATGTGATGGATTAAGAAGAAAAATTATTTTCTTGATCACTAATTAAGTTTAGTAATTTGTTTATCCATACCTTAAGTGATTTATGTCAAAATGGAAGTTTACGATTAATAACATGTAAACGTTTATTTTTATCATGAATATTTTTACATTTTGTCATCTTCAAAACATAGAGGAGTCAAAAAATATAAATAAAATTTTTATGCATTATTTGTATTAACAAAAGTCAAAAATGGAAAAGTTGAATGGTGAGAACGTGTCGTTGAATATTCATGTCAAATCTTTAGTTGAAGAAAGAGAAAAAATAAAACTTGAATATCAAAAGCTTTTTAACTTAATCAAAACGACACTGGTTCAACATCAACAGGAAGTTAATGAGTTAATTGAAAATGTCAATCAAAAGACATATGCTTATGGTGATGTGCGTACTAAGAATCAAGATCTTTTGATGACAATTTCTAAACTCAAAGATATGCTTAAAACTACTAAAAAGGAGAAGAATGTGAATACTAAGTTTGACAAATCTACGACCTTAGGGAAACTACTCTGTGTTACACCGTTAAATAAGAACAAAGATTTAAAGGCTAAGATGGTTTCCAAGGTTGAGGTCAAAACGGATAAGTCAAAACCAGTCACCTCATGTTCTACACCTAAAAATGAGCAAGGTCAGAAAAAGAATGTGAATGTAATCGCACGAGGCATGTATAGAGTCATAAAAACAGAAACATAAATGCTAGTTACTAAATCTAAAATGTTTTCTCGTAATTCCACAAGAGTAGCGAGTTCTAGTAGTGTTAGAAGACTAGAGTCTAAGGTCAATAATTTTAAGAAAAGAGTCTTGGTGCATACTAAGTCTAATAGCACTTCTAAGGATGTCAAGAAATCTCATAGTAGTGTTATTTTAGTTTCTAATAAGCGTGATATATTGAATTCGAATGTTTTTGAATCAAACGCAAATGTATTAAAAGCGAAAACTATAAACGCTGTGCATGATGGTTTAAATCTTGTATGTGTTTCATGTGGCAAGGATATTTTTATGATTTATCATGATAAATGTGTTGCTCGTTATGATTTGTTTTTGTAAATTCTAGGGTGAAAAGAGCCTTGTTTACTTCCCATATAGCCGCGAAATCTAGTAAATTAGGAGCTACTACTGTAGTTGTGAAATCTAGGTTTAGTGTTGCTCCCCCCTAAAAGAAAAAAATAAGTCACTAACTCCAGAATCTTGACAAAGTAGGACACTTAGTACTTACATGAAAACAAATAATTTAAACGAGTTAAGAAGTGGAAAAAATAGTTATGAACATAAACCCAAGTTTCAATAACTGTCACCCTAAGAGTTCAATTGCACAAACAACATCAAGTGTTACTAAGAGTGGTACTGGTCCTAGAACTCACTCTAGAACACTGGTTACCAAACAACAATAGGTATCCAAAATGTCCACTCTTCCATCTGGTTTTTCTTCATGTGGTGCAAGTGACTCAGATAGTCCTTTAGATTGTTGATAGTGAGTGTTTAAAGCACATGACTAGAAATTTTAAATGCTAAGAAATTTCCTTCTGAGATATACATGGCAACAGTCCTGCTTTGGTAATTGATCACTTCGCAACAATACACTGGATAAGGAGAATTATGTTCAAGGAAATCTCTGATATGTCACGTATACCTATTTGATTCCAGGACACAATCTTCTCCGTTGGACAATTTTGTGATGGAGATCTTAAAGTAGCCTTTCGTTCTAACACTTGCTATGTTGGAATTTGGAGGGTGAAGATCTACTTACTGGTTCTCATAATTTCAATCTCTACACCATCTCTATTTCTGAAATGGAGGCTTCATCTCTAGTTTGCTTAATGTCCAAAGCCACATCAACAAAATCATGGTTATGGCACCGTCAACTTTCTCATTTGAGTTTCGGTACCATTAATCATCTCACTAAACAAGAACAAGTTGACGGGCTTTTGATGGCGGTTATCGTAGAACTAATACACGAAGTTTTACAACCTCACTACAGAGCACCTAATCGTCGTAAGTATTAGTATAATACGGCAAGACTTAGGGGTTGTTTATCGTTCACATCGATGGAATAGGTTGTGAAGGCTTGATCACGGTCTAACAGAATTCTAAGGGTTGAGAGAAGATTATTTTTGTATTTTTTATGTTTTATGGAAAGCAAGTAAATCATATAATTGAGAGGTTTGGTTTTAGCTATTTAAACTAAATTGATAATATAAAAAAATGGTGATAACAATAAGATAAAAGACTGTGCTTATTTAATCATGTATTACTCCCTAGATTGCTTCTCCTAGTGTTGTTGGTTTGCCACACTTGTGATGATCTATGTGACTATTTCCTAAGTCATGAACGAATTGCACGAACCTGTCATCTATTTAATATTCCGTTAGAGCAACGCACCTGTAAGGTAGTATGAAGACTATTACAAGGCCCCTAAAGTATATTTAATGCATAGAAATATAATAGAGTGGTATTAACCATATAATGGGGAAAGGTAGTATGAAGACTGTTTACGCAACGATGTATCCTTTCTACACAATTATGTTTTCCTAAACATATCAACAGCGATACAGACAAAATCTGGTTTTCTAAGACCTAACATGCACATCCATTACAAGAAGCAACACCACTAAGTTCTACATTCTAGGTTTGATACAATCATAAATAAACACAATAGGAGGCTTAGCCAAGCATGTTATAGATAAAGCAAGAACAAATAAGAAATCACAAAAAAACACAAGACATATTGAATGATTAAATAAGGGTTAATTGCTTAAAAATGTAGTATACTTGCCACTTTTTGTCATTGTATGTAGACAACTATTTTTTTTCCATTGTGTCGCTCAACTTTTAAATTCGTGCTATTGTGTGTATTCTGCGACTATTTCTGCATGTAAAATGACCATTTTACCCTTCAAAATTTGAAAAGATTGAGGGTAAAATTGTTACCAAAACTCACAAAGCAAGAATTTAAAAGTTGACCGACACAATGAAAAAAATAGTTGTCTACATACAATGACAAAAAGTGGCAAAAGTTTTTATATACTACATTTTTAAGCAATTAACCCTTATTTAATCATTCAATATGTCTTGTTGTGTGATTCTTATTTGTTCTTGCTTTATCTATAACATGCTTGGCTAAGCCTCCTATTGTGTTTATTTATGATTGTATCAAACCTAGAATGTAGAACTTAGTGGTGTTGCTTCTTGTAATGGATGTGCATGTTAGGTCTTAGAAAACCAGATTTTGTCTGTATCGCTGTTGATATGTTTAGGAAAACATAATTGTGTAGAAAGGATACCATCGGGTAACAGTCTTCATACTACCTTTCCCCCTAATATGGTTAATCCACTCTTATTATATTTCTCATGCATTAAATATACTCTTAGGGGCCTTGTAATAGTCTTCATACTACCTTACAGGTGCGTTGCTCTAACGGAATATTAAATAGATGACAGGTTCGTGCAATTCGTTCATGACTTAGGAAATAGTCACATAGATCATCACAAGTGTGGCAAACCAACAACACTAGGAGAAGCAATCTAGGGAGTAATACATGATTAAATAAGCACAGTCTTTTATCTTATTGTTATCACCATTTTTTTTTTTTTTTTTTTTTTTTTTTTTTTTTTTTTAATTTAGATTGTCATTTAGTTTAAATAGCTAAAACCAAACCTCTCAAACATATGATTTACTTGCTTTCCATAAAACATAAAAATACAAAAATAATCTTCTCTCAACCCTTAGAATTCTGTTAGACCGTGATCAAGCCTTCCCAACCTATTCCTCGAGTGAACGATAACAACCCCTCGAGTCTTGCCTATACTACTACTACAACGATTAGGTGCTCTGCCTAGGGAGTTGTAAAACTTCGTGTAAAAGTCCTACGATAACCGCACATCAAAGCCCGTCAACTAGATCTTGTTTAGTGAGATGATTAATGGTACCGAAACTCAAATGAGAAAGTTGACGGTGCCATAACCATTATATTAGATTGATGTTTCTTTGACATTAACAAACTAAGATAAGCTCCATTTCAGAAATAGAGATCGTGTAGAGATTGAAATTATGAGAACCAGTAAGTAGATCTTCACCCTCCAAATTCCAAACATAGCAAGTGTTAGAACCAAAGGCTACTTTAAGATCTCCATCACAAAATTGTCCAACCGGGAAAAGATTGTGTCCTAGGCCCTCAACATAGTATACGTGACATATCATGAGATTTCCTTGAACGATAATCTCCATATCCAGTGATTGTTGCGAAGTGATCATTTCCAAAGCAGACTGTGCCCATGAATATCTCAAGGAAATTTCTTAGCAATTTAAAATTTCTAGTCATGTGCTTTAAACACTCACTATCAACAATCTAAAGGACTATCTGAGTCACTTGCACCACATGATAAAAACCAGATGGAAGAGTGGACAATTGGATACCTATTGTTGTTTGGTAACCAGTGTTCTAGAGTGAGTTCTAGGACCAGTACCACTCTTAGTAACACTTGATGTTGTTTGTGCAATTGAACTCTTAGGTGACCAGTTGAAACTTGGTTGATGTTCAACCTATTTTTTCCACTTCTTACTCGTTTTAATTTTTGTTTTCATGTAAGTACTAAGTGTCCTACTTTGACAAGATTCTAGAGTTAGTGACTTATTTTTTTCTTTTAGGGGGGGACAACACAAACTAGATTTCACAACTACAGTAGTAGCTCCTAATTTACTAGATTTCGCGGCTATATGGGAAGTAAACAAGGCTCTTTTCACCCTAGAATTCACAAAAAAATCATAACGAGCAATACATTTATCATGAGAGATCATAAAAATATCCTTGCCACATGAAACACATACAAGATTTAAACCATCATGCACAGCGTTTATAGTTTTCGTTTTTAATACATTTGCGTTTGATTCAAAAACATTCGAATTCAATATATCACGCTTATTAGAAACTAAAATAACACTACTATGAGATTTCTTGACATCCTTAGAAGTGCTATTAGACTTAGTATGCACCAAGACTCTTTTCTTAAAATTATTGACCTTAGACTCTAGTCTTCTAACACTACTAGAACTCGCTACTCTTGTAGAATTACGAGAAAACATTTTAGATTTAGTAACTAGCATTTATGTTTCTGTTTTTATGACTCTATACATGCCTCGTGCGATTACATTCACATTCTTTTTCTGACCTTGCTCATTTTTAGGTGTAGAACATGAGGTGACTGATTTTGACTTATCCGTTTTAACCTCAACCTTGGAAACCATCTTAGCCTTTAAATCTTTGTTCTTATTTAACGGTGTAACACAGAGTAGTTTCCCTAAGGTCATAGATTTGTCAAACTTAGTATTCACATTCTTCTCCTTTTTAGTAGTTTTAAGCATATCTTTGAGTTTAGAAATTGTCATCAAAAGATCTTGATTCTTAGTACGCACATCACCATAAGCATATGTCTTTTAATTGACATTTTCAATTAACTCATTAACTTCCTGTTGATGTTGAACCAGTGTCGTTTTGATTAAGTTAAAAAGCTTTTGATATTCAAGTTTTATTTTTTCTCTTTCTTCAACTAAAGATTTGACATGAATATTCAACGACACGTTCTCACCATTCAACTTTTCCATTTTTGACTTTTGTTAATACAAATAATGCTTAAAAACGTTATTTATATTTTTCGACTTTTCTACGTTTTGAAGATGACAAAATGTAAAAATATTCACGACAAAAATAAACGTTTACATGTTAATAATCGTAAACTTCCATTTTGACATAAATCACTTAAGGTATGGATAAACAAATCATTAAACTTAATTAGTGATCAATAAAATAATTTTTCTTCTTAATCCATCACATTTCTACAAAACTATATTTTTACATAATTACACAAAATAGTTTTGTTAAATAAAAATAATGTTCAAATTCCCCCCCCCCCTAAACCGAATATAACTCACCATGATAAACTATTTTGACATAAAAGTGGCCCCCAGATATATCTGGGACCGCCGGGACCGCCACCAGCTGACCGTTGGGGATTCCTGGCTATAAATACTGCACTATTCTCAGCAGAAAAACAGACCTCTTTGCACGATTTTTTTAGTCTTCTTTCTCTCTCTAAACCTTCTTTCTCTCACTAATATCTTGATCACTACTTATTTACATCTTTGTTTCAAGTGATCAAATCTTATCTTCTATCTCTTCCTTCTTTTATCAAGTGCAAGAGAAGAACACTCGTATTCACCAAGAAACGAAGTGTAATAGATTAATGATTTCTCCTATCTTCTTCTAAGATTCAAAACTGTATTTTGATTATCTTGTGTGATTGTGTAAATCGGATAGTGTATAAATCCGATAGTGTAGATCTTGTGACTGGTAGTACTTTATGTAAGTGGTAGATGTGATTCAGCTAAGATTAGGAAACGACATTTTGCGTAGTGTCGAAAATAACGTAAGCGAACGTGAAAACGGTTTTCCTCCGCCTGAAGAGTGTCTTGTTGACATAGTGAATCTCGAGTCGGAATACGTTGGGTAAGTAGGCGAAAAAGCTTCGTAGCCGAACCACTATAAATCTTGGTGTCTTGGTTTGATCATTCTTTCCTTTATCTCTTTATATTGCTTGTGTAGATATTACAATTAGATAGTTATTGTGATTGGTTCATATTGTTGATTGGTTGAACATATGCTCGAATCTAACAATTTTAGAAATAAAAATTTAAAACGGTAATTAACCTGTAAACTATTCAACCCCCTTTCTAGTTTCCACAATTGGTATCAGAAGCCGAGGTCACTCAAGATTTTTAAAATATACTATATTTTAAAGCTTGGATCAATCTATGGATTCTGACAAATATCTTGAAGGGCAATTCATGCAAAAACCACCACTCTTTGAAAGTGATAGTTTTATTTAATTAGGAAAAAAATAGATTCGAAACATATGTTAAATTAAAAGATCTTGATCTTTGGCATGTTATTACTAACGGTGATTTCAAACCTATTGAACAAAATCCGGAAACCAAATTAGATGAGGTTGTCCCTTTTGAAAAACAAAGTGATTATCTTAAAAAGAGGCTTGTGAAAAATAACGAAGCCAAAATGGTTATTTACAAGAAAAGAATATGAAAGAATTTTCATGTGTAATACGGAAAAAGAAATTTGGAAAATTTTGTTAATCACCCATCAAGGTAATAGCCAAGTGAAAGATAACAAGATTGACCTATTGGTATAACAATATGAACAATTCGTCATTTTTGAAGACGAATCTATAGATAGTGCTTTTGCTTGGTTTAATACTATTATTACTAGTCTAAAAAATCTTGTTGAAGGTTATTCTAGCAAGAATTATGTTAGAAAGTTTCTTAGGGCTCTACATCCCAAATTTAGAGCAAAGGTCACGACGATTGAAGAGTCGAAAGACTTAACATCACTGTCACTTGATGAAGTCATCGGGAACCTCAAAGTTCACGAAAAAAAAAAAAGACTTATCATCAGAAGATTTCAAAATAGTTAAAGCTAAGGGAGAAAGAAAATCTCTTGCTTTAAAGGCTAAGAAAGAATCTAGTGATGAGGAGTGTTTGACTTCTGGAAGTAAAGACAAAGAATACGCCATGGTGGTTAGAGACTTCAAGAAGTTCTTCAAGAGAAGAGGTAAATTCGTAAGACAACCACAGAATGACAAAAAGACCTTCCAAAGAAGCCGAGATGACAAGAACGGCAAAAGTGATAGAAAATGTTTTAGATGCGGTGATCCAAATCATCTTATTGGAGAATGTCTAAAACCACCAAAAGATAAGAACCGAAGAGCATTCGTAGGAGGTTGTTGGAGTGATAGCGGCAAAGAAGATGATGAGATGGCTAAAGATGAGACATGTCTTGTAGCTCAAGCATCAAATGAGGTATGTTCTGATTCCTCTTACTTTAGTGATGAAAATTCATCAACTGACAATTTTACTTTAGATAATGAATATGATAAACTTTGCAAGATGAGTTTAAAAATAATCAATAAGAATAAACAACTAAAAACTACTAGAAATAGTTTAGAAAATGAACTTAGTAAACTAAAATTAAATTTGTCTACATTAGAGAAAAATAAGGGAGTTGATCTCGAATGTACAATATGTCAATCACTTAAAATTGAGAATGAAAAATTCAAAGAAGAAGCTCTTAAACTAACTAAGTTTGAAAAGAGCACGCATTGCTTAAATGAAATGTTAAGCAATCAAAACCCTCCGGTGATGAATTAGGTTTAGGGTTCAACTCATGTGAAGCATCAACTAGTAAGTCTAATGAAATAAAATTTGTGAAATCTCAGAAAGAAACGTCCTCTGGTGGCGGTCCCCCAAATATTTTAGGCGGCCCCCGTAAAGTCTAGACAGCCCCCAAAGCAATCAAAGGGCTGCCTGTCTATTAACTAGATTTTGAAAAATCCATTTCTTTTCAAAAATTCATTTTGGGTCCTAGACCAAAACACATAATGGTAAACAATGTTAAAATTCATGTTGCTAGTGATAATGAGGTAAAACAATTTTATAAACCAACGTTAAAACCCATAGTTGGATTTTATAAACCAAATTTTAGGACTAAAACTCCACCACCTAGAAAAGTCAATAATCATTATCCTTGTTCTATGACACCTCAACCAAAAAGGAATTTTGGTCGACAAAACCAACCTCATGGTTTTCCCGTAACTTGGAACAACTTCCAACCTCAAAGTTATATGCCATGGGAAATGTGTCTTCCATTTCTACATCCCAACCAATTGTATCAAATGCAAGGGATGTTTAGCACTAACAACTTTAGACCCATGAGATATTAGGGACCAAATGTTTGAGTTATTGTCTTATATAAATAGATATGCCTTGGATTCGACTTGGAACCCGACGAGTGGATAAAGGATATCGAATGCTCTAAACACATGACGGGTAACCAAAAAGCTCTTCTCAACCTACAAGGGATACAATAAAGGTAATATCATTTTTGGTAGTAATCTTCGCGATAACATCATTGGCAAAGGTACGATTTCGAAAGACTCTCTCAAAATAGATAATGTAGAACATGTAGATAACTTAAGATTTGACGCTAAGGTGTAGGACACGATATGTGATAATAAGTGTAGAGTAACTTTTTCTGAACATGATAGTGAAATCACTAAGGACGGTAAGGTTATAGGTAGAGGTATTAGGAAAAAAGGCTTATACGTGATGAAATTAGGAAATAAGCCAAAAGATAAAATTTATCTTGCAACGATTGATGAAAATTCCACATTGTGGCATAGGAGATTAGTTCACGCTAATATGTGTCTTATTCAATCGTTAGCATCTAAGGAATTAGTTAGAAACTTACCTAAGCTTAAGTTTGATCAACACTTCTGTGATGCTTGCAAAATTGGAAAACAAGCTCACACTAGTCACAAAGCTAAGAATATAGTCTCAACGACTAGATGCTTAGAACTCCTTCATATGGATCTCTTTAGTCTATCCTCCGTACGGAGTTACGGAGGAAACCTCTACACCTTAGTCATAGTAGATGACTACTCTAGGTATACTTGGACAAGATTTCTTAAAAATAAAACTGAGGCTTTTGAGAAATTCGAAATCTTTAGTAGGAAAATACAAAATCAATTAGGATGTTTAATAGTGTCAATTAAGACGGACCACGGTAGAGAATTTGATAATGAAGTGCAATTGGAGAGTTTTGTAATGCCAATGGTATTACACATAACTTCTCAGCTCCACGCACTCCACAATCAAATGGCGTGGTAGAAAGGAAAAGTAGGACACTCCAAGAAATGAGTAGAACCATGTTGAATGAACAATCGTTGCCACAAAAGTTATGGCGTAACGCCGTAGATACTTCAACATATATCCTCAACCGAATCCTAATTAGCCATCCTAGGTAAAACACCTTATGAACTCTTGAGAGGTAGGAAACCTACTATTAATTACTTTATTATGTTTGGAAGCAAGTGCTTCATCCTAAACACTAAAGACTACCTTACTAAGTTTGACCTAAAGTCATACGAAGGTGTCTTTTTAGGTTACTCTCAAAATAGCAAAGCTTACATCATCCTTAATAAACACACCATGAAAATTGAAGAATTACTCAACGTAACATTCGTTGAAACTCCTCCACCCTCTAAGACATCACCCTTGGTAGATGATGACTTAGATGAAGTAGAAGGAATTAAGGTTACTAAAAAGAAAAACATAGAGAATGACATTGAGGATGAAACTTTAGAAATTGACGAAATATTCAATATTAAGGAATCTAGGAACCATCCATTAGAAAATGTCATAGGAAACCTTAACCAAAGAACTCTTAGGTCACAAGACCAAAACCAAAGTAACTTCTTTTGTTTTATATCAACTATAGAACCTAAGAATGTGAATGAAGCCTTAACAGATAAAAGTTGGATAATTTCTATGCAAGAAGAATTAAATCAATTCATTGCAAACGATGTTTGGGAGTTAGTACAACAACCTAAGAATTTGAAAATTATAGGAACTAAGTGGGTGTTTAGAAATAAGTTAGACAAGAACGGTGTTGTTTCCCAAAATAAGGCTAGGCTAGTTGCTCAAGGCTACAATCAACAAGAGGGCATCGATTATGATAAAACTTATGCCCCATTTGATAGACTTGAGTCTATTTGAATACTATTATCTTATGCTTGTGCTTTAGGTTTTAAGCTATTCCAAATGGATTTAAAAAGTTCATTCCGGAACGGCTTTATTAATGAGGAGGTATACGTGGCACAACCTCTAGGATTCATTGACTTTGAGAAACCGGATCATATTTATAAACTAAAGAAAGCTTTATATGGTCTTAAACAAGCACCCAAAGCTTGGTATGATAGATTAAAAGCTTTTCTTATTAAACATGAATACAAAATGGGAATGGTGGATAACACTCTTTTTACTAAGAAGAAAAGTTCAAATCTCATCATTGTTTAAATATATCTCGACGACATTAAATTTGGTTCGACTTGTCAAGACATATGTGATGAATTTGCCAAAATCATGCATGACGAGTTCGGGATGAGCATGATGAGTGAACGTAACTTCTTCCTTGGATTACAAATAAAACAAATAGAAGACGGTATCTTCTTTAATCAATCAAAATATATTAAAGAAATGCTTAAGAAATTTGGCTTAGAAGATTCTAAACCAATGAAAACCCCCATGTCTTCGGATACTAAACTCACGAAAGATGAAGAGTGTGAGTTGGTAGAAAGTACCAAGTATCATGTGCGATAATAAAGGCTCGATTGACCTTATCAAAAACTGGGTGCAACACTCTCGAACTAAACACATCGAAATACGTCACCACTTTCTTTGTAATAATGTCTAGAAAGGACATATCTTTATCGAAAAAGTGTCGTCCGTCGACAATATAGCCGACATTCTCACTAAACCCCTTAAACGTGAATCGTTTAACCATCTCCGTCTTGGTTTAGGAATGATGGAAAACATTCCAAAAACCGTTCTTCTTTTCTTTTGTCTCGATTCTAGTCTGTGTTCTGCTTTGTGTCGTGACAACTTAGTTACTTCATCCAAAGTACATTAAGCATTTTTAATTCGTGAAATGCAAATTAAAACGTCACTCCTTCAGTAAAAGTTTTAGTTAAAAATCGAGTCAAAAACCCTCTGCTAAGGGCGGCCCCCATATCTATGGCGGCTCCCTGATTAAATCAGGCGGCCCCCACATCGATATGGGACCGCCAGCCCCAAACATCCCCTCCCCCCCCACACACCCCCCCCCCCATACGAGACCAAAAGTCTGTCACCCTCATTTTTGTAAATTACAAAAACAAACACCCCCTCTCTAGCCATTGACGAACCACGAACCAAAAACCACCAAACCTTAAAATCAACCACTAAAACACTAATTGAAGATCAAATCAACACTAATAATCACTCCTAACACCATAAAAATCATCAATTGTAAGTCGTTTCATCTATTTTCTTTCTAATTTGTGTCTAGGGTTCATGTCGAACAAAAATTCAAAATTGGGGATTTTCATTTTTCTTGTGTTTGTGTACAATTAGGACAACAATAACACAATGTATAGCTAACATGCTTTCCGTAGACATAGGATTTTCATAATTAAAGTGTGTTTGTCAAAAATTGTTTTCTCACAAAACCCAATTTTATTTCAAAATCACTTATGTTAGGAACACCATAAAAATGCTTTTATGCATTGTTAAAACATCCTAAAAACGTTTTTTCATACATGCATAATGATCTCATGAACAAAATTCGAGATACATAATTCATATGTATTTTTTGACATGTTTAGGGATGAGCAAAATTAAACTAAGGAGCGTTTGGGTTAACTCATAGTTATTATTTTAGAGTCGAGTTAGCCGCAATTCCATATTTGTTACATATAGGCACACACTAGACACAAGTTCTTGTTAACATTATAATTTCATATTAATAAAACATGGAATTACTCTTATTTTAGGTAACAATTCCTCGAATCACCGGACTTGATCACCAAAACACTCGTAACTACATTCCAATCATATCAAATGAATTTGATCAACCACTTCAAAACACACTTAAACTGCTTAAAATGATACTTTCATGAGGGCCAGGTTGTAAGTTAAAACTTTAAAAATATGAACTACATCAATGTGAAGTTTGAGTCTATTGGGTTCGACTGTCTTTTGAATATAAATGAGAAAATTGTTCCCTGTTTTGTTCTTGAGTTTTATAGTCAACTTGAGTTTATCTATAACTCTGAGGGTCAATTCGTTGTTAATTTTGTCATTCAAAATAAAACTTTTTCCTTCACACTCGAAGAGTTCGGTAATATTTTAGGGATTCCTTCTAAAGGTCACTACTCATACTCTGACAGGTGGTCTCTTGACTACTTGGAAATTAGCAGTCCCACGAAAGGTCGTTATCAAACCACTCCTCCTTACCCAAGTGTCGTTAAAACCCTCATTCAAACTCCTTAACAAGGTCTTGTAACTCGGAGTTATGTAACTGAAAAACATTAAAGTTGATGACACGAAATTTTAAATCATGAAATTCAACATCATATGAGTTCTTGGGTCGAGATAAACGGTGAAAACGTATTCTGTCTAGGAGGTCATCGTGATCATGTTTCGGCATGTCTGTGTTATATGCTTTATTGCATTGAAACCTCTATGATGACATCAAATAACGTCTATTTTATAGCATCATTTATCCCATGTAATTAACCTATTTTGTATGATTATTGCAAAGAATTGTTACTTAATCGTTTGTATTTGAGAATTGTAGTAATTATGGAGTACTTGGTGAAACTTGACTAAAAGGCACGCATTCTGGAGCTTAAACGAAGATATTTTGAAGATTACTGTTCTGACAACCAATACACCGTATCCATCAAGGAAGATACGGCGTATCTGTGCCTGCACTCACCAAAGACCACAAAGGAAACAAGATCAATACGCCGTATCCAGAGAAGACCAATACGCCGTATTGGAGATATAGTATGTGAATATTCTAGAAGATATCAAACATGGTCCCTACTCTAAGAAACCCCTAATACGCCGTATCCAATGCATTAGATACGCCGTATCGAACAGACTCCAGACCCTATAAATAGAAAACTCAAAAACAAGTTTTAAGTGTGCTAAATCATATTCTCGATACCTAAACCACAAAAGTTGATTTTCAAAGGAGAAAAAAGAGCAAAGAGGTCCTTCAACGCTTTCTAATTCCATATGAGAGACAATGTGTAAATTCATATACTTTTGTAATGTTGGAGTTTTTGGTACATCATGTAACTCGGTAAGTTTAACTTGGCTAAGCCATTACTCTTGTATTAATATAAGATGTTTGAAGCTAATACCTTCGAGTATTAGCCATTATTAAGAAAATTTGAATGTTTAGTTTGATTTATATCATCAATTAACATGATTTATCATTGTATGTTTGTTTATGTTTATCAGTTTATACTTGTTTATGTGCTTTAATATGCGAACTATCATTTAATTAGATCTAGTGATACAGACCAAGTAATCTAGATGTTGGGATAGCTCCCCATATAATGATTAATACATCTAGACCAATAGGATACGATTAACAACCTATCTTTGCCTTAGATTATGAGCTTATTTTGACCGATAGGTGACCCTTAGATCAACGAGTACGTTCTAATTAATAGGTAATATATTGAGTAAGTTGTCTAACTTATATATGAATCGCCGCTAAGCAGTAATGGGTAAAGTTTCCTTGAGCTAGGGTTTAACAAGATCACCATTGCTTTAATCCCTAAGATAGATTATAATCAGCAAATAAGGATGCTTTATGCGAATGCTTTAATTATGACATAATTAATGTGTCTAGGTCTTAGGAAGAATTCCCACCTAAGTCTAAGAATGATATACCACCTCAAGATAAGTAATCATTACACTGAATAAACAAACCAACTTCTAATCGGATTAATGATGGCTAATATAGTTTTCTATTATAAGGCTTGACCACTCTTTTATCTTCTGTTAATTTGCTTGCATGGGTTAAAGTGTCTTGAATTGATTGTAGTCACCACCAAACCTGTGTCAGTCTCTCAGACTAAACCCCCCCCCCCTTTTAACCTGTTAGAATTAGGATTATAACTAACATAGGATTAACATAGGTTTGACTTAGATTAGAATTAACTTAGATTAGTAAACCAAAGTATTAATAAATTAAAAGATTTAACCTTGCTTCAAGTGTTCGACACCCTACTTACCACGAATCTACCACCGACCGGGTACACTGCCTGTTAAAGTGTTGTTTTTGGTTATGTCAGCAAAATAAAAATTTTAAACTTGAATCATAAAAATATACACCACACAACAACACATTAAGTTTTTGGCGCCGCTGTCGGGGAGTGAAAATTAATCTTGATTTTTATTTTATATTTTGGTTTTTAGCATTTAGATCTAACCCTTAGGATTAGTGTAAATTAAATTAGTGTATATTATGTATATTTTGTATATTTGCTTGTATATTTGTGTGTTTATTTGTTTGCGTATTTAATTGTTTTCCTAATACACTGTTTTGGTCGATAACACGATACGGTGTATCCACCACCAGTGAATACGGCGTATTTAACTTTCTGTCCAATACAACGTAATTACTAAAATGAATCGATACGGCGTATCACTTTCACATGAAATACGGCATATCGATAAACTCATCTGAAACAGGAATCAAATCAAAGTTATCATATTTGATTTCGTGCTAATTTTTTTTCTATTTTTCTTAAGAGCCTATCTTACTGATTGTTTATCCCTTGTTTCAGGTAGTGCATGACAAGGAGTTCTATGAGCGAACTATCCACACCTTACGAAGAACCTGAACGAGAATTTCAATCATCAAGGAAGCACTTCAAGACACTAAGTCTTGACGAATTGAGATCGCCTGGTTTTAATCTATTTTCTTACCAAGAAGACTATTCAGAGGAAGAAGTTGCGGAAACAATGGCGGAAACTATGGAGCAATATATGAGCAAGACCTGAGCTGACTATGGATTAGGGGTTGCTCGGCCTAAAAGTGAAGACAAAGATCACTTTGAACTAAAAGGCTAATTTCTTAAGGAGCTTCGAGAGAACACATTCAACGGTTTCAAATCATAACGATTGCGAACGAACACATGAGAAAGTTCTGTAGAAATTGTGACTTAATCATGTTCCTAACATTACTCAAGATCAATTAATGCTCCGAGTCTTCCCTATATCCTTAACCGGAGCCGCAAGTCGTTGGCTAAGAAATGAACCAACTGGTTTAATTAAAACTTGGGAAGATCTTAAAACTAAGTTTTTGAACAAATACTGCCCACCTGGTCGAACTGCAAAGAAAATGGAGGAAATCAACAACTTTCAGCAGAACCTGATGAAACCTTTTTTCAATCATGGGAGCGATTTAAATAACTCTTGATGAATTGTCCTTGTTGGGAATAATTATTTGAGCTTGATAAACAAACATAAGAAAAGTACAAAGACATAAAAGACAAAGGAGTAATCTTCCAATTAATGGAAAGATTACACCAGATTATTATAAAAGTTAGGAAGAGTTATTGTTTCCTAATACTTATCCTTTGTAAAACCTAATATCTCTATTATATAAAGAGATACAGGTTATTAGGTTTAGGTGTACAAGTCGTAAGTTCCATAGTGTACCTAAATGTGTGTGTGTATTCCAGGCGTAAAAATGTAGACGCCATATGTAGTGTTTAGCCTCAAGTCAAGGTAACTTGATCCTGTTATAGTTCATTGAATGTAACCGTATTATTCTAATCAAATAATATTGGGGCTTGGAGTGTTTAATAGTAAAACCTTGTTCATAACATTGTTCTTTATGTTTTAATTCCTATGTGCAAAATATGTTATCAATGTTAATAATCCTATATATAAGTTCTAAACAAACTTGAGCTAAACGATTCTTAACATGTGGTATCAAAGCCACGAGGCTCTTGATCTAGGATCTTAAAAGGTTATTGTTGTTGATTTTATGAAGAAAAAGTGGTCAAAATTTTCTGTTTTGGTTAATTTAAGAATTCGGTGGTATTAGGGTTTTTCACCAAACCCTAATTTGAAAAACAAGACAAAAAGTAGTATGACATCAAGATGATAGAAGATTGGAGTATTTTATGATGTTGCTAAACGATTCAACAAAACCTTAACATAGGGTTTTTACAAGTTTGATTTATATCTTTGTTCGTGTATACTAATCTGCTCAAAACAAGATTCGTTCATATTAGGGTTTCCAAACCCTAAATTAATATGAAGCAGGTACTTGATTTCAAAGAATATAAGAAGCAGGAGGTTTGTCGATCTTGAGGGTGAATGCATAAAATGGTACAAGATCTGATGGCACGAATACAAGACAAATGACTAGGGTTTTTGAAAACCCTAATTCGATGCATGATTCGGAGTTATTTGATGTTCGTGTTCGTTTAAAAGTGGATATGTGAGATGTGTAGATCTTATTGTTAACAATATTAAGGAGGATTCATGATTATGTTTAAACGATGGTAGTGAATGAAGGGTGTTCATTGTTAATGCTGCCAATACAACATTACTACTGCCCGGTTTGAATTAATATGTAAGTATTCACTTGTCTTGGCTTTGAATTACTCCTGATGTCGGCTTGGTGATGTTTGTTTGAACCAATATGTTTGCTTCTAACGAATTTGAACGTAATGGTGATATTGTTTTAACTATCAATACTTGTTCATGAATATGAGATCTGCTTTATGTGAAATTCCTAATTTTTAGGGACTGAATTTTATTCTCATAAAAACTTAAAGCTGTTGATATTGGTAAAATATTAATGTTGTTTGTGATTCTGCTGGTGACGACTTAGTGCTGCTCGTTATATCAAAGTTGTTTATACTTACTACTGCCAAGGACCTTCATTAATACTGCTTGTTCATTCTAATGCTGCACAGAGTTTAAAGCTGTTTGGATCGAATACAATATTAGTGTTGCCATTTATCTGTTAATGTGTGCCACCTCCTCCTGCACAAGTCTATTCACCTCCTAAGAATGATCTGTCTTGGACAGGTTTGCCTGAATTTGTTGATGACACTGTTACTGATTATAGTAGGCCTACACCTAGTATAGATGTGTCAAAAGATGTAAGTGATGAGCAGAAGGCAATATGGAAAAGTAATAGTGCCTCTTTCTCTGAACAAGGAGGATCAGTTGGTAATGTTGTATCAAAACCTATGATTAGGTTTGTAAAAGAAACTGGTTGTCCTAGTGTCTCTAAAGTTAATAATACTGAAAAGTCTAGGAAACCAGTGAAGTATGCTGAAATGTACAAGTCACAAAGGCTTAGGGGAAATCAAAAGAACTAGAATAATCAGAAGTCCCAACAGCTAGGAAGTGACTTTGTGATGATCAAGAAAGCCTGCCATGTATGTGGAAGTTTTGAACACCTGCACTATACCTGTAAATACACGAGACATGTTAATGATAAAAAATAGGTTAAACCAGTGTGGAACAACTCAAAAAGGGTGAATCATCACTATTCAACAAGAATAACTCACCCTAATCCAAAAAGAAATATGATTCCACAAGCTATTTTGATGAGGTCTGGGAGAAAAACAATTAATGCTGCTAAGCCAAAAGCAGTACATAATACTGTTAAGGCTTCATCATGTTGGGTTTGGAAGCCAAAGAATAGAGTAATAGATCATGTCTCCAAATATGACAATGCATCAATCACTTTGAAAAGATTTGATTACACTGATGCACAAGGAAGATTCAAGTCTGTGATGGCTTGGGTTCCCATAAGAAGATGATTTAGAGGATCCTTCCAAACAGGGGAGGAAAAAAGCTCAAATTGATAAAGATCACTTTGGTTCAGATGGATGCACAAACTCAGGAGAGGCATGAGCATGATCAAGAATTTGATGCAGAAATTACAACTGTTGGTGCATAAGTTGATAATATTGCTGCTGAAACTTAAGTGTACATCAAAAGGAGTGCAACAAAGGCTGAAAGATCAAGAAGATAAAGTTTAATTTAAGAAACTTGATGATTTGAAGGTTAATCACAAGTTTAGGGGAGGATTGTTGGGAATTAAACTTATCATACTTAGTACTGCTCACAAGTTATAACTGCCAGTATTAACCAGTTAGTACTGCTAGAGTAAAGTTATAACTGTTAGCATAAAGATTAGTAGTGATGGTACTTACTGCTTCTTATGCTCAGTTAGTGCTGTTGGTTATAAAGATACAACTGTTGCTGACTTATAACTATTTGAAGACTTACTACTGTCAAGAGGATAAAGACAGAGTAATGAGATAAAGTTTGTGTGGAAAACAAGAATACTTACGAAGATAAGTATTAAAGTTATATTTGTAAAAGATATGTATAACTTATTTGAGTAGGAGATTGTGTGTAATTATAGAAATGATTATGATATGTTAGGAAGGTATTGTAAAACTTGTAGGACTCCTTGGTGTATAAAAAGAGATCCTAGGGTATATAAAGGATTATCCGTTTTCAATGTCTCTTAGCAGTTTTCCGTAGAATTCGTAGCTTTAAGGTTGTAAACCCTATCACTAAGTTAGAGTGATCGTATTAATATATTAAAGCATGTTGTGTTATATCTTTGTGTCAATCACAATTCACTGTTTGATTGAATATACTTCTTAGTGGTATAAGCTAGATTCTGCATAGCTTATATCATTCAAATCAAAGTTTCATTCTTAGTATTTTTGGATTTATCCAAGGGTACTAAACCTTACAAGCTAAGGAGTTAAAGATCTATTCATTGGGATCAACAACTCGCAAACTAACTTTCTTGATCGCTAGGCCACAATATCCACTAAACAGGCCATGGATACCCGCAGGTGATCCCCCCTGGCTTAGTTCGCAATTCTCAATAACACATCACAAAACATGTAGCACACAACATACAATAGTCACGTATAGTCCATGCATCTTTGACAATACATTATCACACTAATCAAAACATTTCCAAACACTTTGCTTAATTTCCACCCCTATAAATCAAAAGAAAAGAGGGGCTATGAAACTCACCTGATGCACAAGCAACTTCCAAACAGTATTAACACAAGCTACATAATACAAACACAAACGTGTTACACGTGACCAAGCTAAAAGCTCAAGTCCAAGTAAAAATCATATGATGGATGTCTAAGGGTTTAATTAACCATCATGGGTCACCCCAACACCATGCCTAACCTTAACCTCCTCATTAACACGTTACATTAGTTAACTACAATTTATTCAAAAATGCAGAATTTTAGTGTGTTTTGACTAACTTAAAAACCTTACTTGACGACCTTTATAAATTATACCAAAAATCATATATGTTCCTTTATGTGTTCTCTAACTACCATTTGATTCCCAAAATCCATTTACATACACAAGTACTCCTAAGAAAATCAAACTTCAAAACAGTCCCAATTCGGACATGCACGCGCACTAAAAAGTTTGGACTTATTAACCATACTTAGACATAAAATTAGAAGCTATCCTTCTGGGATTTCTTTCTATACATATGGAACTTAACTACTGTAGAAGTTCTAAGCGTAATTCCATGTTTAAGTTAGGGTTTCACCCTCACAAACATGACCTAATTCTGACCCGTATTTACTGTTTTGACCACTTTTGTTGCAAACATTATTTGAATGACTTTCCGACCTTAAAAACCTTCGAGGCCGGATTTTCTGGAAATTAGACTCTTTTGGATTATTTATAGACTCAAGAAACATATCAATACACGTTTTTATCATCTAGATATCAGTCGTTGAACACGACCCAAAATTCTGCTCAACCCTAAATCAAGTTTTAACGCAAATCTAACCTAACCAATTGCATGAACATGACCCTAATCAAGCCCTAATCACTCTAGCATCATTAAATATCATTAATATTCTGTATTTTTATGAAACCCTAGATCCATCATTGATTTTGTTACATGAATATACAAATCTAACTAAGAAGAACACACTTACCTTGATTACTAGCACCTAAGCCACAACTCTTGAATGATTCTTGGATCTAGCAAAATTCGGCACTCCTTAGGGTTTTGGGGGAATAAAACGCATGGCACAAGTGAGAGTGGAAGGGATAATGGGTTGGGTTCATTGGTATTTAACCCTAGTGAATCCGTATCCTTCTCTAAGTACTATTTGATAAAAAAATATAACTCCTAAACCCTCCCTAACCAAAATCGATCGGCCCCCTATTTAAAGACATATTTTTATTATATTTTTTTATTAAATTATTAATTAACGAATTTACTTCCTTACCTTAATTTTTTATAAAAACCTAAGCTAATTTGATTAAACCTTTTTACTTAAATGCTATTTACTAAACTTTCTAAATATAACTTTCATTTCACCAAACCACTTTCTATTTTTAGAAAGTTTTCTACAAACTTTTATATTTCACTCACCTATTTCATTTCTAAAATGCCACATTTCCCATAAACGCTTAACACTTAATCACCAAGAATTGACGTAGCAATGCATGCAACACATCTTTCATTTCCATTATCACCACACGTGAACAAATGGAATACTTAACACCAAACGCATATGCACACAAAATAAGATAATCATTTACCTCTAAAATGACATCATGCACATATTTAAACCACTTAGCACACATAAAATCACATAGCACAACACTTAAACACATAAAATGAACTCTTAGCCATTTCTAAAGGTATCACTAACTTGATTAAATCACGGTTGTCACAGAATAGCTCAAGACCAAAAAGATTTATCTTTTCATTGTTAAGGATAAATGCACTGAAGCGTACATTTTCCTTTTATTTGAGACACGGGTTGCAATCTGACATTCGATTACAAACCATTAATTTGAAGCGCGGGTTACAGTCTGAAGTAACTGCAAGCCATTATAATATCAAACTAGACAACAACCTTTGGAACCTATTTAAGCACGGTGCTAACGGGTTTACCAAATTTTGAAAACCATTTGAAGGTTATGTCAATTTGATGTAAAGAAGTTGAGTTCCAACGAGGACTAGAAACTGGTGTTGCAAAAAGGAATAATGCTCGTGGAATCAACAGAGATTTAAAGGTCCTTTTGTTTTTTCATTGATTATGAAAACCTAGATTTTCTTGTGGAGTTTTAAATCTTGACGAAGAAGAAGATTTCCATTTGTTGAAAGCATATTCTTGAAATTAATGGAAATCTTTCACTGTTTGGAACTTTCAAAGCAGAGTCATTCTTGTTGTGCAACGAAAGTATTTCTAATTTTGAGTATTTGAAAGGTTCTGAATGACTTTGCTTTGGTCTCCAAACTTGCTTTATCGGTGTAAAACAAGAGTTTGGAGTTTCAAAAACGTGTTTTTTCTTACTTGAATCAATTGAGTGAAAAACCTTTTGAGAAGTAGGTGTTTTGCAAAGAATAGCTTATAAACTAAGACACCTTATTTGGAAATGATTTGGAAGATTCACCTTTGTAAATCTTTGGTGAAACACTTACTTTTGGTGTTGAAAAGTTTGACATATGAGATTTTTCTTTTTCTCGGTTAAGAACATCAAACTTTGCTTTTAATGCATTGTATGAAATACTCAACTTGTTATATTCCTTTTGATTTGAGATAAGATCTTGTGATACCAACTTTGATTTTAAAGAAGCAATTTGTTTCAAAAACTGATCTTTTTCGGCTTTAGAATCTTGAGTCTTACGATCTAATTGTTGTTCAAGTACAACCCTTGTATTTTCAAGTTTTTCAAAATATGTTTCGTATTTTTCCGTTTTCTTTGAAAAGTCAACTTTGGCATTCTCAAAATCTTTTGTCTTTTGAGCTAAGATCGTTTCGAGCTCCTTAATCTTTGATTCAAACTTGATGTTTCATTTCCGAAAAGAATATTTTTCTCCCCCGATTCTGATTCAACATTAAAGGGATCAGAATCGTATAAAGATTTTTGAAGGAAATCATTTGAGATTCGAGAAGCAAACTTTTTCTTTTCTATTGATTCAATCTTTTGAAAAACTTTATCAAACTTTTTATTCGCAAATTCAGACAAGTGAGACTTTAAATTATCAGCTTTGTTTTGAGAAATGTTTGAACTTTTTATCTAAGCAGTTGAATTTTTTATTGAATCAAACAATTTTTTGTAAACCAACTTTAAGTGTTCATTCTCTTTAATTAATGAAGCCACTTGATGTTCCAACTCAACGTTTTAAGTTTCAATCTCATCAAAATCGAACTTAACATTGACTTCATCACATTGAATAGTTTCAACCCTTGAAATTTGAACTGACTCGAACAAATCTTTATAAGTTTGTTTCAAATGTGCATTTTTTTATTTGTAAGGATGTCAAAAAATTCTCATTTTCTGTTTGCAACGTTTTCAAAGAGTTATTTTCTTGAGTTTTGTGTTGAAGTGCTATTTCAAAAGCAATACTTTGTGCTTCTAGCTTTGAAAAATCCTTTTGCAACTGGGCACATTGTTTTGTCATTTCTTCTTTGACATCAGACATTTGTTTTGAAAGTTCAGTTATGGTATTTTTGAGGCAACGGTTTTTATTTTCCAAAGAAGAATTTTGTTTAAAAATCTCATTCTCATATACATGGCTATATGACTCTGATATGGCTGACTCAAACTGGGTTTTGAAGAATTCCTTTTGTATGTCTAAATTAAACACTTTTCATCAAACTTGTCTTCAAGACATGTGACATACTTTAAATCATCTTTCATTTATTTGACAAGACTCTTTTCAAAGTAGTTTAGTTGAAAATTGACATCTTTAACTAAAGGTTTAAATTCTTCAGACAATTGATTTGTAGCCATCCTATAGATATTGTCTTCATAGCTCTTTTCATAGCTATGAAGTGAATCATCTTTGTTAAGTGCTATCTTTGAAACCATTGGTCTTTCAAATTTGAGCATTGCCTGCTTGACATAGCAAAAGTATTTCATTGGAAGACTTTTCCAAAGTTTTGGATCATAATTTCTCAGTTAAGCTTGTTCCAAATGTTCTTTCAAGTTAACATTTCTTCATTTCAAAGGAACTTTTGGAGGTTCTTTGAATTGAGTCTCACCATATACAAAGCCATGATACGAAAGCGGGGATTTTCTTTGTTTTACTTTCAAACGTTTTTCACCTTCACATTTTAACTCTTCTTCCGAAATGATCTTATGATCAAAAAGCAAGTCTTTTCCCATTTCATCAATGTTATACAAGCTTGGTGTTAACTCCTTGTCTTTGTTCATGATAAAATGGTTTTCAACATTATTTTGGATCTCAAAGCCAAGGCCCTTTTTTCCCGTATTAACATTGTCTTCTTTTGGAAGCAACATATGAAAAGTCTGAGTAGGCTGTCCCATTTTTAGAAGTTTATTTTTAAGATCGTTTATTTGTTTCAAAAACTCTTGATTTTTGTTTTCAAGTTCATTTTTCCTTCTTAAAAGCGGTTCGACATACTGATCATACTTTTCATTCTCTTCGTGGAAAGTCTTTTCTTTTTGACAAGCTTGAGATTTAAGATTTGAAATTTCTTTGTTTAAAAGCTTAATCTTTTTGCAATATTCAGAGTCATTTTTTGTTTCTTTTGCAAGATGTTTTTCGTTTTCCTTATATTTCTCAAGCTCTTTTGTCAATAAGGCATTCGCTTGCTGAGCTTCGCCATTAACCTTAGTATAATTTTCCACTTCACATTTTAAATTAATAACCAATGAATCAAAGAAGGCACGTTGTTGCTCATCATCCACATAATCATGTTCTTCCTTATCTCTAACCGGATCCATATTTGGTATATCATAAATAATATTACTATTATTCTCATTTACCATATATGTGTCGGGAATAGATTCATGTTGTACATGATTTTGTATACTATGAGCAAACACATTTTCAATTGTATCAAGATGTACCTCAGACACCGTGTCACTGTCATATGAAGGTCCAATATCAGCATGTTCAATGCCAGAAGAAACCATTTCTACTAGTATCTTTTCAGTATCTGCATCATTCCCTGAACTACTACTTTCATCTAATTGTTTTGACGATGGAAAAGAGTCATATGTGCTTTCCTTAGTGACCAAATTATCTTATAATGCTATACCCTCAGTGACCAAACTAGCTTCTAATGCTACACCCTTAGTGACCAAACGCTCTTATGTCTACATCTTTTGTTCACTCAATCGTTTTTCAATCTCCGTTATTTCCTTTACCTCTCTTTCTTTCATCTGCAGTTCCTCGTATTAAATTACGCTTTCATCGATAAGCTTGTCAAGTTCATCTAGGTACTGAAGTATTCTTACTCTGAAAGTTTGTGGATTTGTTCTTGTGTAGTCTTCGAAGCCCTTTTTTAAAAATTTATTTTCAAAATCTAAAGCATTCACCTCTTTCGAGTCAAAGAATTCTTTGAACTATGTTCTGAGTACTGCAAGACAAGTCTTTGGATCACACTTATGGAGATTATGTTTCTCAAGTTGCCATTCAAGTTGATTTAAATTTTGAAGCATCTTTTGACAGAAAGTGTCATACACTTCTCCAAAGTATCTGTTAACTGCCCGTTCATATAGTCGAACATTTTTCGTAGCATAAAAGCTGGATCTTTGAAGAGTGAAAAGATGTGACTTTAGTATTTTAAACTAACTCATATTCTTGGAGTGCATTTTAATTTCTTCTTGTTACATCTGTTGTAGCTCCTTCTCTTCTGAATTTGAA